>DWTR01000167.1:0-11425 GCA_018244935.1 Ardaris minthe | reverse complement strand
AGTCGAATTCGAGGTACTAATGTTCTTATGCCTCGTAATAATAAATAGCTATCAAATGCGCCAGATGTGACGCCAATATTATTCGCCCACCAGCTTAGCTCCTCAAGCTGTTTCTGACACTGACAGATAACAACACCAGCGACAATATCTGAGTGTCCATTAAGATATTTGGTGCATGAGTGGACAACAATATCAGCGCCTAATGCTAACGGCTTTTGCAAGACAGGACTCATAAAAGTGTTATCAGCAACTACCAATGCACCGTATTGATGAGCGAGTTCACTGATTTTTTGAATATCCGTTATTCTTAAAAGAGGATTACTTGGTGTTTCGATAAAAACAATTTTAGGCTGATGCGCTAAAGCCTGCTTAAGTGCAATATCATCATTTTGATCAACAAAAATCACACGGTAAGCGCCACGCTCTTGTTGGCTGTTAAAAAGACGATAACTTCCTCCATAACAATCATGAGGCGCAACAATCACATCGCCAGGTTTTAGAAAAACCGTACAAATTAAATGAATGGCTGACATTCCACTGCTAGTGACAACTGCCCCCACTCCACCTTCTAGCTCGGCTAATGTCTTTTGCACCATATCACGCGTTGGATTACCTCGACGAGAATAATCATGATCACGAGGCTGATTAAATTCTAAAAAATTATAGGTACTAGAAAGATAGATAGGCGGTACGACACAACCAAATTGAGTGTCTTCATTTAGCCCATTATGGATAGCAATTGTTGCTGTTTTCTTCGTCATACAGGCACCTTGTCACAGCGATAAGTGGAGAAATCTGCAACAGCATATCCAATTAGACACCAAGACGTCAATACATCTAGCCATCTAAACTCCTTTACGGATAGATTAAGTAATGGAATAATACCCAAATTAAGAATATCACCAGTGACTGTTACTTTTTCTCTCACCTTCAGCCAGAAGAGTCGGTGGTTTTAGAAAAGTCATGATAAACTGGTATTGCCCATCAGAATGTGGGTTAACCCTATTCTGACTTCAACTAAATGATATTAATTAAGGTAATCCATGGCTGAATGGAACGGTGAATATATCAGCCCTTACGCTGAGCATGGCAAAAAGAGTGAGCAAGTTAAAAAAATTACAGTTTCAATTCCATTGAAAGTACTAAAAATTTTGACTGATGAACGCACTCGCCGTCAGGTTAATAACCTAAAACATGCAACCAATAGTGAATTATTGTGTGAAGCATTTTTGCACGCATTTACCGGACAGCCTCTCCCAAATGATGAAGACTTACGTAAAGAACGTAACGATGAAATCCCTGAAGAGGCAAAAGAAATAATGCGCCAGCGCGGGGTTGATCCCGATACTTGGGAGTATTAATCAGCGTCAGTTTTTGACTGATTGCTTGATTAACACGAACAAAAAAGCCCAAAGCAAAAAACTTTGGGCTTTTTTTCAATTCCGAACTGTCTGCAAGATGCCAGACTAAGCTGACATCTTGTGACAACAAATATCTTATTTGCTGCCTGGAATTTTGAAGCGTTTGTTGAACAGATCAACACGACCACCAGTTGCAACATCACGTTGTTTACCAGTATAGAATGGGTGGCATTTGTCACAAACGTCCAGATTCAGGTTATGACCTGCAGTGGAGTTGATTTTCATAACGTTACCGCAAGAACAAGACGCAGTAATTTCTTCGTATTTAGGATGGATATCTTTTTTCATGGAAAACCTCTACTAAGGCCGTGTCGCCATTCAGCCCACAGCCGAACACCACACGTCGTGTTGATTGAAATTAAGTGTTTGGTAATTTATCTACCAAAGGGGGCGGATCATACAGAATATCCACTAAACGCGCAATGAAATCTGCACACTTTTTGTGATATTCTTAACGTCATCTTTTCGCTAAAACTCTCGGAAACCCTGATATGACCATAGTTCAGGTAATTTTACCTGTACCACTATTCTCCTCTTTTGATTATCTGTTACCAGAAGGGATCGATGCGCCTGTTATCGGCAGCCGAGTGATCGTGCCTTTTGGTAATAAACGCCGCTCTCTTGGTATTGTCAAAGGGCTTAGTACACACAGCGAGTTTCCTATCGAAAAGCTAAAGCCAATTGATGAGATCCTTGATAGTGAAACACTCTTTCCGGGTGTTTTGTGGGATATGTTAAATTGGGCATCAGCTTATTATCACTACCCTTTAGGGGAAGTGCTATTTCATGCTATGCCGATTTTATTACGACAAGGAAAACCCGCAGAATTCACACCATTATGGCAATGGTATGCGACTGAAGAAGGGATTAATCTCGACCTCAATAGTTTAAAAGGGGCGAAAAAACAGCAGCAAGCATTAGCAGCCCTTCGCCGTACACCTTTATATCGCCATCAACTTGATGAATTTGAGATAACGACTGCAACACTTAATAACTTAAAAAAGAAAGAGTTTGCAGATCTTCGCCCTATTCAACCGGCTCCCATACATTGGCACAATGATCTTGCGGTTCAAGGCGAACGTTTTAAATTAAACACAGAACAAGCTATTGCAGTAGGTGCAATCACCGCACAGGCTGATCAATTCTCACCTTGGTTATTATTGGGTATTACAGGTTCAGGTAAAACAGAAGTTTATTTGAGTGTATTAGAAAAAATTCTCGCACAAGGTAAACAAGCACTGGTACTGGTGCCTGAAATTGGCTTAACTCCTCAAACAATTCGTCGTTTTAAGGCTCGCTTTAATGCGCCTGTGGATGTGCTTCATTCAGGATTAAATGATACTGAACGCTTAGCCGTTTGGTTACGAGCCAAACGAGGTGATAATGCCATTATTATCGGTACACGTTCGGCACTGCTAACCCCTTTTCAGCATCTTGGTATTATCATTATCGATGAAGAGCATGATGGCTCTTACAAACAACAAGATGGTTGGCGTTATCATGCGCGTGATCTCGCCGTTTTCCGTGCAAAACAAGAAAATATTCCTATTGTGATGGGAACTGCAACACCATCAATTGAAACCAGTTTTAATGTTGAGCAAAAGAAATATCAACAACTCACCCTAACTCAACGAGCAGGTAATGCAAAACCCGCAACAGAGCATTTAATTGATTTAAAAGGGCAACCGCTGACAACGGGGCTGTCTCCCATTCTGATTAAAGCAATAAAAGAGCACCTTAATGCGGGTAACCAAGTGATGCTCTTTTTAAATCGCCGAGGATTTTCACCCACATTGCTATGCCATGAATGTGGGTGGATAGCAGAATGCCCTCGCTGCGATCACTATTATACTATCCATCAAAAACATGGCATGTTACGTTGCCATCAATGTGATAGTCAGCGACGCATTCCAGCACAATGTCCACAATGTGGCTCCACTAATTTAATCCCCGTAGGATTAGGAACAGAACAACTTGAGCAAGGGATTGGTGAATTATTTCCTGATACACCTGTGACGCGAATTGATAAAGATACAACAAGTCGCAAAGGTGCTTTAGAGCAACAACTGGAAGATATTTATCAAGGTGGCTCACGTATTCTTATCGGAACACAGATGTTAGCCAAAGGACATCACTTTCCTGATGTCACATTAGTGGCTTTACTTGATGTGGATGGCGCTCTGTTTTCCAGTGATTTTCGTGCAGCCGAACGCTTTGCTCAGCTTTATATACAAGTATCAGGTCGAGCAGGTCGTGCGGGTAAACAAGGCGCGGTGTATTTACAAACCCACCAGCCTGATCACCCTCTATTACTGACATTATTAGAAAAAGGCTATGACGCTTTCACTAAAGAAGCTTTACAAGAACGACAAGCGACTTTTTTACCGCCTTATTCTAGCCATATTATGATCCGCTCTGAAGATCACAATAATCAGCGTGCGCCTCAGTTCTTACGACAGCTCAAACAGTTTTTTGAACAACACCCAATGCGAGATGCCAATTTATGGATAATGGGGCCAGTTCCTGCAATTCAAGCTAAACGAGGTGGCAATTATCGTTGGCAATTATTGCTCCAGCATCCTTCACGGGGTTATTTACAAAAATTACTGTCTGTCACTTATCCTCAGATTGTGGCTTTACCTGAAAGTAAAAAAGTGAAATGGAATATTGATGTGGATCCGACAGATTGTTGATACTCTCTTTTTGATATTTTTGCATATCTTTTGATCGATTTTATCTTGAGAGCCAAATTCCACCAAATACTCGTTACGCCTCAAGACTATTTATCAATTTTGCGAACTACCTCATAAAAACGATTGGTATCACACTTTTTATGCAAACTAGGTAACAGTATCTATTTAAAAAGCGGGTAGAATAACAATTTAGAATATTTCTTGAATTAAAAACCGTCGATAAAATCCTTTTTTGAATATTGGCGGTTTTTTTGCAATAAAAAAGCAATCGTTTAACTAAACCATCCAAAAGGGAGGTATGGGGTTTGCAACAGAATAATAAAGATAATACGCAAGCAACAATGAAAGATGTTGCCCTTGCAGCCGGTGTGTCCACAGCAACTGTGTCACGTACTTTAATGAATCCGGAAAAAGTATCCTCACAAACCCGTCAGAAAGTTGAACAGGCTGTTCTTGATGTGGGCTATTACCCACATAACCTGTCAAAAAATCTTAAGCGTAACGAGTCAAAAACGATCCTTGTGATCGTACCTAACATCAGCGATCCGTTTTTTACTGATGTTGTGTGTGGCATTGAAGAAACCGCTGCACAACATGGTTATCTCGTGTTAATTGGTGATTGTAAACATCAGCAAAAACATGAAAATGCCTTTATTAATCTCATTATCACCAAACAAATTGACGGTATGTTACTTCTTGGCTCACACATCCCCTTTGATGTTTCCAAAGAAGAACAGAAAAATTTACCACCGATGATCATGGCAAATGAGTTTGCGCCGGAACTCGAATTACCTACCGTGCATATTGATAATCTCACGGCATCTTTTAGAGCAACACACTATTTACAGCAAATGGGTCATAAGCGTATTGCCTGTATTACAGGCCCTGAAGATATGCCTTTATGTCGTTATCGTTTGCAAGGCTATATTCAAGCCATGCGTAGAACGGGCGTACCTTTGCGCGAAGATTATATTATTCGTGGTGATTTTACCCATGAAAGCGGTGCAGAAAGTCTGAAAAAACTGATTTCTTTACCGGAGCCACCGACAGCCGTGTTCTGTCATAGTGATATTATGGCAATTGGCGTTATGTGGCAGGCGAAAAAATTAGGATTAGAGCTACCTAAAGATCTCTCTGTGATTGGTTTTGATAATCTTGATATCACCCGCTATAGCGAACCTGCTCTGACAACAATGGAGCAACCTCGTTATCAAATTGGTCGTGAATCTATGTTGTTATTACTCGATCAACTACAAGGTAGACCTGTTGCACCCGGCTCTCGCTTATTAGATTGTGAGCTAATTATAAGAGAGAGTGTCTGTCGGCTTAAAAGCTAGGCAAAACACACTATGTTAAGTAACATATCGTTTGTGATACCTATTCCTTTAATTATCAGCGAATCGAACTGTGGCACAACGAGACTATGTGGGACGAGGGCAGACATCTGCTCGTCGTAAAAAGACAACGAAAAGTAAAAACAAAAAGGCTGCTAAAGGGCTGCCTTTAACGACGCTTATCGCGGCAATCGCTATTGTGGCGCTGTTTATCGGCGGCCTCTATTTTATTACACATAATAAAAAAGAAGCCGTAGAAACAATGCCAACCATCACTGGGCAACATCCAGCGAATAGCCTACCGCCAAAACCGCAAGAGCGTTGGCAATATATTAAAGAATTGGAAAATCGTCAGGTAGGTACACCTGTACAGCCTGAATATCCTTCATCGGGTAGCCAGATTAATCCGAAAGCAACACTTTCGCCTGAGCAGTTACGTTTTTTACAACAAATTGAAGCGGATAAGCGCCAACCTGCCGTTCAACTGCCAGAAGTGCCTTACAATGGGGAAGTACCACGCTCACAAGTGGTTGTAACACCACCTGCAACAATCCCCCCTTCTGTTACACAACAGCCGGTACAAACTCCACCACCGCAAGCACCTGTACCTGCAATTGTTACACCGCCTAAACCTGCTGTGACTGAAGCAAACTTTTTAGTGCAATGTGGCTCTTTTAAAAATACCGAACAAGCTGAATCAGTGAGAGCAACGCTGGCTTTTTCGGGTGTTGAAAGCCGAGTAACGAAAGGCAATGATGGTTGGATCCGCGTCTTATCAGGTCCTTACAGTAAAGAACAAGCCAACTCCGTGAGTAGACAAGCCGCTGGAGCTGGCGTATCAGGTTGTATTCTTCGCGCTTCTGGGGGTTGAAAAATAAATTTTCTCCCCCACCTATAATTCTAATTCACACAACGGTCAGTGCCTTATCTTAAATAAAGGCACTTCCCGTCTCATTTTTTTATTGATTAAACCAGGGGCTGACTCATGACTACAATCGTAAGTGTTCGCCGTAAGGGCCAAGTTGTAATCGGTGGTGATGGACAGGCGACGATGGGTAATACCGTCATGAAAGGCAATGTTCGCAAAGTACGCCGTCTTTATAACGACAAAGTCATTGCGGGATTTGCTGGCGGCACTGCTGATGCTTTTACTCTTTTTGAACTGTTTGAGCGCAAACTAGAACTTCACCAAGGGCATTTAACTAAAGCTGCGGTAGAACTTGCTAAAGATTGGCGCACAGACAGAATGCTACGCAAATTAGAAGCGTTGCTTGCTGTTGCAGATGAAAATACATCTCTTATCATCACAGGTAATGGTGATGTGGTTCAACCAGAGAACGATTTAATTGCTATCGGTTCTGGTGGCCCTTATGCACAAGCAGCGGCTAGAGCTATGCTAGAAAATACTGAACTTTCTGCACGAGAAATTGCTGAAAAAGCACTTAGCATCGCTGGAGATATCTGTATTTACACTAACCATAATGTCAACTTTGAAGAACTCTCTTCAAAAGAGTAAGGATTAGAGAGCATGTCTGAAATGACTCCTCGCGAAATTGCCAGCGAACTCGATAGATTTATTATTGGTCAAGATAAAGCGAAACGTGCAGTGGCGATTGCCCTACGTAACCGCTGGCGTCGTATGCAGCTTGATGAAGCGCTGCGTCATGAAGTAACACCTAAAAATATCCTGATGATTGGGCCAACAGGTGTCGGTAAAACTGAAATTGCACGCCGTTTAGCAAAATTGGCAAATGCACCTTTCATCAAAGTTGAAGCAACTAAATTCACCGAAGTGGGTTATGTGGGTAAAGAAGTCGATTCTATTATCCGTGATTTAACCGACTCTGCGGTCAAAATGGTACGTAGCCAAGCTATCGATAAAAATCGTTTCCGTGCTGAGGAAATGGCTGAAGAACGTATCCTTGATGTCCTTATTCCACCAGCAAAAAATAACTGGGGCGTAGCAGAACAAGCATCAGAACCTTCAGCAGCACGTCAATCTTTCCGTAAAAAATTACGTGAAGGTCAGTTAGACGACAAAGAGATTGAAATTGAATTATCTGCAACACCAATGGGTGTTGAAATTATGGCTCCTCCAGGAATGGAAGAGATGACTAATCAATTACAATCTATGTTCCAAAATTTAGCGGGTCAGAAACAAAAAGCGCGTAAGATGAAAATCAAAGATGCGTTTAAACTTATTGTTGAAGAAGAAGCCGCTAAATTAGTTAATCCTGAAGAGCTTAAACAGCAAGCGATTGATGCAGTAGAACAACACGGTATCGTCTTTATTGATGAAGTAGATAAAATCTGTAAACGTGGGGGACAAAGTTCTGGCCCTGACGTTTCTCGTGAAGGTGTACAGCGCGACCTCTTACCACTGGTTGAAGGTTGTACAGTTTCAACAAAACACGGTATGGTAAAAACAGACCATATCCTGTTTATTGCATCAGGTGCTTTCCAAGTTTCAAGTCCTTCTGATTTAATTCCTGAATTACAAGGACGTCTGCCAATTCGTGTTGAACTTCAAGCGCTGACAGCAGAAGATTTTGAGCGTATTCTAACTGAACCTAATGCATCGTTAACAAAACAGTATGAAGCATTAATGGCAACCGAAGGTGTGTCTATTAGCTTCACCGAAGACGGTATTCGCAAAATTGCTGAATCAGCATGGCGTGTAAATGAAACCACCGAAAATATTGGTGCTCGTCGTTTACATACTGTTTTAGAGCGTTTGATGGAAGAAATTTCCTACGATGCTAGTGAACGTCAAGGTCAATCAGTATTGATTGATGCAGAATATGTGAAACAGCATCTGGATGAGCTTGTCGCAGATGAAGATCTGAGTCGATTTATTTTATAATCAACTTGTGCGATCCTTATCAGCAATATTTACGTGGGAGGCTTGCCTCCCATTCTTATTTTTATAATAACAACGAACACGAGTATCGAATTTCAGCATGAGCTCTCTAAATTCCACTAGCCGGACTCAAGCCTGGCTTGAAAGTTTACGACCCAAAACACTGCCTTTAGGGTTAATTGCCATTGTGACGGGTTCCGCATTAGCGTATTGGATGGGTCATTTTGAGCTACCTATTGCATTGCTTGCTATATTGACAGCGGGAACATTACAGATCCTATCAAACCTTGCCAATGACTATGGTGATGCCGTAAAAGGAACAGATACTGAAGAGCGTTTAGGGCCACTACGTGGAATGCAAAAAGGCATAATCACAGCGGCTCAAATGAAAAAAGCGCTGATCCTAAATGTTATTATTTCCTGTATCTGTGGTATTGCACTCATTATTGTCGCCTGTAAAAAGCCAGAAGATGCTATTGGCTTTTTAGTAATGGGCCTGCTCGCTATTGTTGCCGCAATTACTTATACCGTGGGTAAACGCCCTTATGGTTATATGGGGCTGGGAGATATCTCTGTTTTAATTTTCTTTGGCTGGTTAAGTGTCATCGGAACTTATTACTTACAATCCAACACCTTTGATATTGTTACCCTACTTCCTGCCACAGCCTGTGGTTTACTTTCTGTCGCTGTTCTAAACATTAATAATATGCGCGATTTAGAAAGTGATATTCAGGCAGGTAAAAATACATTAGCTGTTCGCTTAGGTCCTGCTGGCTCTAGAACTTACCATACCTGTGTTATTTTTCTTTCTATTGCCTGCTTAATTATCTTCACTCTCCTTTATATGCATCGCTGGACAGCGTGGTTATTTTTACTCGCCACCCCGATGCTTTTACTGCATATCAAACGAGTGAATGCCGATCACTCTGGTGAGGCGATGCGTCCGCTACTCGAGCACATGGTAAAAGCAGCACTATTAACTAACGTTCTTTTCTCTTTAGGTTTAGTTTTAGAATAATTTCACTCGATTGTTGATTTGACTCACTGAATTTTCAGTGAGTCTTTTGCCAATCGCCCCTGTTAAGGGATATACTGGACTTTCCTGTGGCAACCTGACGTAATCTCCTATGAAATATGATACTTCTGAACTCTGTGATATCTATCAAGAAGATATCAATGTCGTAGAACCGCTTTTCTCAAACTTTGGTGGTCAAAGTGCCTTTAACGGGCAAATCATCACCGTTAAATGTTTTGAAGATAATGGCCTGCTTTATGACTTACTCGAAGAAAATGGCAAAGGCCGTATTCTTTTGGTCGATGGCGGTGGCTCTGTACGTAAAGCCTTAGTTGATGCTGAACTAGCACAACTTGCTGTTTCTAATGAATGGGAAGGCATTGTCGTTTACGGCGCTGTACGTCAAGTGGATGCATTAGCAGAGCTTGATTTAGGTATTCAAGCAATGGCTGCTATTCCTGCGGGTTGCCAAAGTGAAGGCATTGGTGAAAGTGATATCCGTGTTAACTTCGGTGGTGTTACCTTCTTCTCTGGTGATTATCTTTATGCTGATAACACTGGGATCATTTTATCTGAAGAGCCATTAGGCTTAGATGAAGATTTGATTGAAGAGTAATTGTTACTTTTTATCTGTGTTTTACCTGCGTTCTTACGATTTCAATACTCAAAAGCCACCTAACGGTGGCTTTTGTTTTTTAGACTTTAAGCGAATAAAGACAATTATTGCACGTCTTCCATTTTGCCTAACAGTGCGCGTAAACGCTCTTGCCAACTTGATTGCTCTTGTTTCAACTCTTCATTTTCACGAACAAGGGCTTCGCGTGATCCTTTCGCTTCTTGAACTTCTTGGTTCAGCGCATCATTTTTTTCTTTTAGCTCTTCGATTTCCATCTGTAATAATGTGATGGTATCAATTGCTTGTTGTACTTTTGATTCTAACTTCTCGAAAACTTCAAATGACATACTGTAATCCCCCATATAATCGATACTTCCGATTGTAAGTAGCCTATCAACAACTGTCTAGCATCTTCCGAGGAATTACATTCTTTTTTCAATTTATCAAAAACACTGGTCAGATCACATTACAAATGTCGATCAAGTCACTAATTAAGAGCGTTTTCACTCATTTTCTTGATGAGACACACAAATTTCAATTTCGCTTATTCTCGTTTACGCTCATTAACGATAAATTCACAGTTATCTTTTCAATTCGAAAAGAATACTAACAATAAATAACCCTCTTTCAGGATAGAATATATGAGCCAGACGAAAACCTCTCTTATGGGTCAATGCATTTCTGAATTTATCGGAACTGCGTTGCTAGTCTTCTTCGGCCTCGGTTGTGTTGCTGCAGTACGTATTGCAGGCGCAGAGCTAGGACTGTGGGAGATAAGTATTATCTGGGGGCTGGGTGTTGCCTTAGCCGTTTATCTTACCGCGGGCACATCTGGTGCTCACTTGAACCCGGCAGTTACCGTTGCATTTTGGTTATTTGCTTGCTTTGAACGCAGAAAAGTTATCCCTTATATTATTGCACAAATGTTAGGTGGCTTCTTTGCCGCTGCTATTGTGTATTTTATGTACTACAGTGTTTTCCTCGACTACGAACAAGTTAATGGCATTGTCAGAGGCTCACAAGAAAGTCTCTTCACTGCCGGTGTATTCTCTACTTATCCTGCAGCTCAAATTTCCGTTGCACATGCCTTTGTTGTCGAAGTTATCATTGCCATCATCCTTGTTGGCTTAATTTTAGCCTTAACTGATGATGGTAACGGTGTACCTAAAGGTCCATTAGCACCATTATTAATTGGTATCTTAATTGCCGTAATTGGTGGTGCATTTGGCCCCTTAACCGGATTCGCCTTAAACCCAGCTCGTGACTTTGGTCCAAAATTGGTTGCGTACTTTGCTGGCTGGGGTGATATTGCACTGACTGGTGGACGTGATATCCCTTATTTCTTAGTTCCAATAATTGCTCCATTTATCGGTGGTATCTTAGGTGCATTGGCTTACCGTAAATTAATTGGCCGTCACTTACCTTGCGATACCTGCAAAATTGAAGACGATAAATAAAATTAAGAGCAATATTGTTGATTATCAGA
>DWTR01000166.1:0-11444 GCA_018244935.1 Ardaris minthe | reverse complement strand
ATAATTCCTAGTCTTTACTAAGGGTTTCTACCGGCTGCGGTGCAGGCAAATTTATTTTATTCTAAAAGGTCAGGTCAAGGGTACTGTTTATAGACGAGGATGCATTGATGCATTTAATGAAAATAAGCGAAGCGATAAAAAAATATCAAGACCCAGTAAATTTACATTTTTTTTAATACATCAGAAACATTCAAAATAACACATTCGCTGTAAAATATTTTACAGGCGAAAACCTTTAAGGCAGGCCTACGTCCAGCAGTGGACTGTGACAGAGTGATAATGTGGTGTGCCTAAAATATATTAGACTTAATAAATTTCTTAGTACCATACAATCTTATAGTTGAAGTAATACCTTATAGGTACATTCCGTCCCCACCATTCCAGAAGTGACCCTCGTTATCATTTTCAACAGGCACAGGAGAGATAACGAAGCCAGCGCTCGCAGCGTTCTACCGCTCCGTGATAGGGCTGCCCGCTAACCGCGTGGACGAGATCATCGACACCGCATACGACCGCATGACTAGCGTAAATGTATTTTTATTACTAATTATTACTTGTAAAACTGATGTAACTTGGCAAGTATTTTGCTAGCAAAGTTGATAATTTTACTGCTTTTCCACCTTATTTGGCGATATATCTTAAAGTAGGTACTGAATATGACTATTTATATAATATATAATGGTTTTTAGCTGAGAATGGTTAGTTGTAGATAATAGATAGATAGATCAAACATTTGCTATATAGTAAGTCGTTAAACAAAACTCAACTACGCAATATTTTTTTCCAGAACCAATATCTAATTCTGGACTACGGCACCTACGTGCACTGCTTCACGAACTGGCTGATGGGGAAGAACCCCAACGGTCCCGGTCAGTGGGTTCTAGTGCCACCCAAGGACTCCCTACCGCAACCGCCTTTTCCCGTGGACTACAGCGCGCTCAACACTGAACCGGCGAAGCTGGAACCATACGCGCCGGACAAGAAAACCAACAGACATTCTGTAATAGTTTAGTAAAAAACCCATGTAATCAACTAAGTCCACGATGACAGTTATACCTATTAACCTATTTAAGTTTAAATAAACCTTAGGAATTGTCGACTGAAACAAATTTTGTAACGACTTAGATTTTTCATAAAAATACTCGTGATTTTATGACAGCATATTATAAGTATGTAAATGGCAATATTCCGCGTTGGATACGCCTACAGTTCTAATGCATAAGGGCATAAATCAATTATATAAATCGGAGTTTTAGATCAATTTATAGTTTCTAGTCATTTGTTTTAGTAAAGAGTAGCAAATAAATAGCTCATAGAGAAAGAAATAAATGTTCATTGATATTGACTGTTAGTATACAACTTACCAGTATCCCTAATGAAAAGAGTAATAAGCTAATGTATTTATTGTTTCTAACTATTGTAATCACCATAAATAAAGTTTGTTACAATATACTTAGAGAAAAGAGCTTTACAGACCATAATTTGTTCATAAGCAAGCATAATATAACTCTTCTTAGTTCCTACACAGAAATAAAAAAATATTTAAAAATGTATCGTACAACGATCAAAACTTAGAAATCTTACAATTGTTACTTTTGTCCTTAAATGATATTGCATTTAACATTTACATATTTTTATATATGACTAAAAGAAACAATCAAATATCATTTTATTTCAGAAAAACAATTAATTTAATCTTTATGTATTACCTAATCAAAGTGTTGTCAAGATCTGTCAAAATGTGAACATTAAATGAATGAATGTGAACATGAATGTGAACATTAAACAGATCAGCTTAAGCAGTATCTGTATATTTAAAAAACAAAAAAAACAGTTTAGTTTTTATTGTCCGCACGGGGCAACGTTATTGTTTTTGTTGGTACTGCCTGATAACTAAAAATTACTTAGCATTAACAACAAATAAATAATATGACGATAGAATTAAGCTCATTGAACTATGAAATATATATTAAGTAAATAGTTATGTGAAATACGAATTGATAGATTTGCTTGCATCTTGAAAATGATACGCTTTATATTAAATTATTAGTAACTATCTCGTGCAATTTGACCAACCTCTTCTGTCTTTTAGATGCTATGTTTAAGGATAATTGTAAATAGTAGCGTGTAAAAACTTTGCACAAGGTAAGCAAGAACTGCCTTAAAAGTAAGCGTTTTCACATTTCACGATATAGCCTTATTTTGTACCTTAGAATTAACTTATTGTAATGTAATTAATAAATGAATTCACTAAAATTCACGGAATGAAATGTGTTGTGCTCGTATTCTGAATTATTACATCATACACCCCTTACACATCTACCGCCTTACATTCGCATATCATTGCAATAAGTATACTTAACGTTAAATCTCAATATCTTTCGATTTTAGGCATAATAATGTAATATCTTTTCCTCACAGATGAAAATTAACTTAAGCAGAAGTACGACCACTGAATAAAGAAAAATGCATTTAACGCACCATCCATTCAAAATTGTATAACAATGAATTGACATATCAGAATATTTCGTACTCCATTTCAAAATGGCGACGACCCACTGAAAATAAGTTACGCAATTAAAACGCAAGCAAATTATATTATCCAGAAATTAAACACTTCAACCGCAATTGGAACGATTAGGTACTGGCGTATTTAATTCAATTCAATTATGCTATCTTTAATTTATCATTATTACACTTACTCTACAATCATTTCAGTAACACAACACACGTAGTAGGTAATTATATTAGATTAAATTTTTTGTAACCAATACAACATTACCATAAATTATATATATTCACACACGTTTTAAATCTCCAAAACCATTGGTTGTGATTGATGACAGCTCGGACTGATTGGCGCTAAGCACAAAGCGAAACTCGCTTCGTCCTTTGAAAAATCTGTTCAATTTATCATCAATCAATCATTCAACGACGACGGCCAACTGACAAATCCCATGCTACTTCTATAACGAATAAACAAATTTGTAAAGAAAAATATTTTTAACCGTGAAGATAAAAATCACAATTAACTCTTGGTTATAAAAGGTGTCGAACAACTTAAACGCACAAATTTTACGTCGATAGACTCACATAAAAAATTATTCCAGTCATTATTATCCTCGTGCAATTCAGATAATCGTTGACTATCTCGTTGGTCAAATTAGTTGAAAGCGCGACAACCGATCGGAAGGGCCTGGGGTCAGTCAATTCCCGGGACGGGCAGTATTGAATTTTTCCTAATTCAGATTTTCTAGTACTGGCTCGGGATCTAGATTTTGTGCCCGGTGCATGGCAATAGGCTCACCACACATTCCACAGTGCGACGTAAACGTAACTGGTGAGACGTTGGAGTGTACTACACTCCTCTGCCTACCTCTTCGGGAATTACAGGCGCAATGTTAACGATAATAGTTCATCTGAATTTTGTTTCGTGTTTACTTAGAATATCCTATGGTAGGACGAATTCTGCATTAGTACCCGGCGTATAGCGGTAGACTTACCGCCTATTCTATGTTGAAATATATAACATAACTGGTAAATTTTGGGAGCGTACTACATTCCTCTGCTTACACCTTCGAGGAAATACTACCATGACGCTATGTCCAATAGTGGTATACAAGCTTTTCCCCATCACATTATATTGTAACGCTTTTATGTTACGGGGCCATTATCTTTCACATAAATTAAATATCATTATATTTTTTAGAAATCCTCATAGTAATTTAAATCATTAATCAAATTCTGTAGATAATACTGTTTCATTTCCAAAAATATAGTATCAAATACACAAAAGGTTTTCCTAAACACTCTGGTCGTGCAACTTGATTATTTTCTTCCAAGTGATACTTCCGTCTCTACTTTCAAAATATAAGAACAAAGACTCCAGAAGTCCAACGAACATGTTCGATCGCATACCCCTAAAATAATTGTACTCCAAGATCGTTCGCCTGAAAAAGTAAAATTTTACAGGCTCTAGTGCGTAACTAGGCAACATGAAGAGTCCGGCGTCCATTATGCTATTATAGTTTCATGCAACGAAAAAGGCAATTCGCAAAAAAACAAACCACGCAAAACTGTAAATGTCTAGTCAGATATTTCGTTAATCACATTAGCCAACCTCTCAACTGTACTTTCAAAAGGATTAAAAACTGGACTCCACATACAATGCTTTGCATTAATTTAAGTTCAATGCTCATCTATACGACGCCCCCTAATTACTTTACCCGCGAGCTATCCTTCTGATCTGCAAACATCTTGCATGATTACTCTTAATAAAGCTGAGGGACGATAATATTAAAAGTCGTTTAGATGGCGACCCAATATCATTTTGTCGCAGTAATAGCTTTATTAAATGGGCCCGCATATTTTCCCCGAGAATACGGGATGATTAATGAGGGGCAACATTTGTCGATGTCAAGGTACATTGCGCTGGTGCGACACAAAGCGGAGACGGAGCTGTGGTCAATAGATTTATTCAGTTTTGTTTTACATTAGCTTACTCTAAGAAAAAAGACAAGTCTTAAATGCGTCATCACGTTCCATCTTAAGTATACCATCATAACAGAATTGGCGTAATAAATTAATATGTGCGTCTGTGTTAGAACTAATAGTTATATATGCCTATGAATCTACTCAACAGTATCATCCTTTGGACTGCTTATCTAATAAGCGATAAATACCTACTAGAAATATAGACGAGAAGACTCTAATATAGATATTAATTGACATGAAATTATTTAGAAATTTAATTACGCCTATTTTAGAAGAAATATTAGGCATTTTAAATAATTCTACTCTGCTAATACCCTACTTTATCTACGGATGGAATTTTAAAAGGAATAGCTAATTGGTGTCTTTGCCCAGCTACTCGGAACTCGAAGAGTTTTGGAATATGCTGTCTACAATAAGAATTGCGCAGGCTGCAGACGGATTTTTTTAAAAATATCCCCACACCATATCACGTGCATCGTATAATTGCTTTTGTGTTCCTGACGACATTCTCATCTGTAAAATACAGTTGGCTGGAGCCCATGCCAAGTTCGTTCTCAACGCGCACCAACTGTCTAACGCTTTTACAAGAACTGTGAATTATGGTGCATCCCAAATCTATAAATATCTTCGCGTTGCAAATATTAACACCGGCACCGGGCATTATCTCTATTTTGTCTCCGTACAACTGCAGCAATGATTCGATGAGTTGTATCGCTTCATTATCTTCAGCCATCGGCCGCTGACCGCTAGTTAAAACCCTGTTAAATCCAAACAGAACTATTTTCTCCAGAGTTATCTCCGGATCCCTACACAGGTCGAAAGCTCTGTGGAACGTTACGGGTATCGGATGAGTCTTCTCTATAACCTTAGAACAATACTCTTCGTGTAATTCTTGACTATCAGTGAGAGCTCCAAACACGAATCCGTCGACGCTCATTGCTTTATAAGTATCTATGTCTGATAACATTGTGTCCATTTCCTCTTGGGTGTAGCAGAAATCGGACCCACCTCGGCATCTTATCATAACGTTTACTTTCACTTTCTGAAATAATACATTCTATTAAAGTTTAAATCGATTAAAAGACGTTAAATGATGAAAGTGATAAATCCTTACGAACATCAAGAGAACACAACGAGATTATATTACGTCATAAAAAAAGGAAGAATATGTAAAATAAAAACAAGAACAGATTTAGTAAAATTTATATCATTCGAATAACCCGTAAGGGACCTGGCGTGAAGATATGTATGTATGTAATAGTTTATATATAAAACTAGTTGACCCGGCGACTACGTACTGTTTAATAACTTACGCAAAAAACTGAACACGCGCGTTGATAATATTACATTTGCGTGAGGCACATGGAGTAAATCGGAGCATGTAAAAAAATAATTAAATTGAAACACAGCGCCATCTATTACTTACTCACCCTAAAAAATAGATTAGGTAAATTTGTGTAATTCTCACAGCCATCTATTGAAAACTTGTCGAAATTAAAAGTTATTTCAATCCTTATCCATAAAAAACCTTAAATTAGCAATAAAAATAAAATTGACCTTTACTAATTGAGATAAAAATATCCTATTTTTTAAATTTGATCAAACAATACATATCTACGAAACTTCATTAAAATTGGTCTGTTGGTTTCGGAGACTACCGTGGACAAACATCGTGTCATGAGTTTTTATATATAAAGATTATGTATACGCAAAAATAGACAAGCACATCATACATCACCTTGACTATATTTGGACAGTTGCAATTAGAACATGTTTTATACATCAATTTTCCGCTGGTTACATTATTTACCTGTAAAGATAATACACCGGCATTACTATATATAATTAATTAGTTTTCTGTATGCTATAAAACAAATTAATGCAACATTGGGTGACATAACAATAATATAAAAAGGTCAACAAAGAACATTACAAATTTTACTGCCTCAGTGGTCAAATGGTTGCAAACACAACTGCTGATAGAGTGGTCCTGTGTTCAATTCTCGGGTCTTGTGCTATTGGAATTTACTAACTTTGAATTTCTAGGTGAAATTTCTAGTATTGGCTCAGAATCTAGATTTGCACCTGATGTATGTCAGAAGGCTCACCCCCGTTTATATGCTAGGATGAAAATATAAGTATTAAAATGTTGGAGTGCACTACACTGTTCTTCCTACCACTCGACCAACAACAACTCTTGCAACCGCATGACCAATGAGGCTGTTGAAGTCAAAGGCTTGTTTTAGTCAAAGTCAAACAGTAAAAATTAACAATAATTGTTTAAAACATATAGTGAACAACTAAGGCTAAATATTTTATCTGATTTTACACCACCATGCTCGATGTCCAGATGTGGAAATGCAGCTGTTGCAGATTTTAACAATTTGTGAAGTTATGCAACATCTGTAATTGTGCATATAAATGTATTTTGTTCATATAAATATTGTGTAAAATATGTGTCATGCAGATAATTAACTAGCTTATTGATGCAGTGTTTAGTGAATCTGACTGTTGCACCAGAGGTCATGGGTTTAATTACGCCCAGATAAAATATTTGTGTGATGGGCCACAAGTATTTATTCTATATCTGATTATAAAAAATATACATTTATACTTATATGTGTAGTTTATCAGCCATATGATCATTGGATCAGATCATCTTGGCATTCAAGGGCCACCTGTGGAGATGTCCCACGATAATATTATTATTGCATCACCGACCACTTAACCAATAACCAAAGGCAGTCGCAAAGAATGACATTTGAAAAATTAAAGTACATTTTAGACATACACTGTATTGAAATTTAAAAGTCCAAATGAATTAATTTTTTACACTCACCAAATTCAAAACCTCTTTGACCAGTCCTGGTGATGGCGTGAGGCCACCCTCTGGAAGAGAGCTACATACTTCCAATTCATCAGCACCACCATGTATAGCATTGACTGCTGACTCTAGACTGTCAATGCAAACTTCCAACATGTCTGAATTAAAAGAAATACCCATAAAACACACATATTTTAAACGGCAATAATTATTGTAGTCTGCAAATTTATTTAGTTTTTATTAATAAATTGCAAAAACACGTAATACCACCCTGTAATCCCCGCAGTGGTAAGCAGATGAGAAGAGTGTAGTACACTCTAGAAAATGAACATTTAAAATATAAATTACTATAATTAATCTAATTCCTAGAAATAATGTTTCTGCACTGTGCTTCTCTTTGTTTAAAAAGTTAAAAAATTGTTATGTAAGTTAAAGCCTAATAGGTGGCAAATTTTAATTTACATAACACATAAAATGTGGAAAAATAAATAACTATTTGGTTTCAAACATGTCACGATAATGTTTACGTATACGAATTTGAATTTTGAATGTAATCGAAGTTTTCATTGTATCCAAACATGCAGAATAAGTTTCGAAATATAATTTTAGCTATAATATTAACTAGTGATAAAAAATTAATAAGTTGCATTCTACATTATTTCACTTACTTAGTTTGCACTGATAAGAATTAAATATATTGGTGGTACAATAAAGTTCCTTACTCAAATACTGCATTGTGTACGTACATTTTGCCGCATTAAATGTTTGGTTAGGTTAAAATGCCGTAGTGACATATCGTATTTCAGTAAAAATGTTTCAAATGTGTTATTTATTTAAACATTTCATGGTTCTATAGTTTACAAAACATATAATTATGTAACAAAATGCTGTTAAAAAATTATTTTTTATAAATAACAAATCTTAATACAAATCAATTTTTAAACGTATAGTTATTATTTGGCATATATCATATCGGTGTTGCTACACTAATCTTCGTTCCTTTTGACATTTCGTGATAAAAGGACACGCGAACGTAGGCATAATTTAGCCAACGTTCGCTTCTTTTATCAGGTATTTTATATTTTATGATTGAATATTATATTAATAAAGTGCGTGAAATCATTACATGAAATCATCATTCAAATATAAATTGTGTATTCACCGTTTGCCATTACCATATGATTTGTTGAGGTTAAACGCAAGTAAATTTGAATACTTGTGCCACATATCGAAAGAAAGTGAATGAATTTTTAATTGGTTTGTTCTATTATGGAATTCAACAGTGCGTTTCTTTTATCTCAGCAGTTATGTCTCGTAGAAAACATTTTGAGGAGACTGACAAGCTTACACGTATTGCTATCGTGAACGCCGACCGTTGTAAACCCAAAAGATGTAGGCAGGAGTGCAAGAAGAGCTGCCCAGTGGTGCGTATGGGCAAATTGTGTATCGAGGTGACGCCCAATGACAAAATAGCCACCATATCTGAGGAGCTTTGCATCGGATGTGGTATATGTGTCAAGGTGAGTCGAAACTTACCAGAAAAAAACTATTAATTACTGAAATGTATATCAATATCATACGTGCGGTTTACAAAATAAAGGTAGCGTATGTAGAGATTTATTTACATTGTTTCTGCTGAACTGTAAGAATAAAAATTATATGCTTGATGTGTATATAAATTACTACCTTAATCTAGGCACCTAATATTAGCATATAAAATAATCAATTCCCAATGTAAGGATAACTTTAATATTTTCAGAAATGCCCGTTTGATGCTATTACTATCATCAACATCCCATCCAACTTGGAGAAACAGACAACTCATAGGTATTCCAAGAACTCATTCAAGCTCCATAGGCTGCCAATACCCCGGCCTGGCGAAGTGTTAGGACTTGTAGGGCAGAATGGTATTGGAAAGTCAACTGCCCTCAAGATCCTTGCGGGGAAACAGAAGCCCAATTTGGGAAGATATTCAGTGAGTTTTGAACCTTGCATTATCAACTGTAAAATTTCTTTATCACTATGATGTTCATTTACAAAACCTCACTTACATACTTAGAATATAATATGGACTACCTCATGGGTAAAGTGGTCAGTGACTGTTGAGAGGTTCTGGGTTTGATCCCTGGGTCAGGCAAAGTTGGCTTAACTTAAAATTCTCAGCAGTAGCTCGGAGTCTGGATTTGTACCAGATGTATGGCCTATAGGCCCAACTCTTATTTCATGATAGGACATAAATATAACTGGTCAATCATGGGAACGTACTACACTCCTCTGCCTACCCCTTCGAGGAAATACAGGTGTTATGTAATGATTGAATGTAATACTATATGCTTTATATAACAGCAAATATTGTGAGTTTTAATATTAGGTCAGTTTACAACATTTATATACACCTAGTATTATATACACAACAACGCCATATATATTTACTTCTATCTAGATATTAGGAATGAGAGAGAAGGAATAAATCAAGAAAGTATAGGCAATATTTTAGCAATAGAAGTAAGAATAAGTAAAAAAAACAAATTTTAGAAATCATAGGTGATATTTATGAGTAATTTTTTTTTGTTATCAATTTAATATATTTTATTTCATACTCGCTATTATTGACTAATATATGCTAACACTGACTAACACAATCTCAAAAATTGCTGTAACGATAATATCATTGACCTGTTTATAGTTAAATTGCTTGCTTTATACATTTCTTGGAAAATTGTGTTTACTTAGTGATTTATTTGAGATCCTTTGCTAGTTTGCTTGCTGTTATTGTATTCATTATAATCTTATATAGACATATCATTGTTCTTTGACTCAAAGTTATATATTATTCTATTTTTTATCTAGGTAATGCAAGTCTTTTATGTAAAATATATGTATATACGTATGTTATGTATATATATATACATTTGTTCACATTCCATTGCAAAGCTGTAAATGAAAATATACAGTTTTCTATATTGACTTGATTTAATTTATTTTTTGTTAAATGTAACCTGTTTTTTTCTTCATCAGAATTATTACTTAATACTGTATATAATTAAACTATTTATTGTAAAATATGGTAATGTTAACTCCCTCTGTTTTTGAACAAATTTCACATGACCATTGAGAAATACTTAGCATAAATCCTATACATTTAATTTAGGGAACCAAATGTTGTTAAATATGATCTATATATATTTTTTTTCAATAAAGGATCCCCCAGACTGGCAAGAAATCTTGTCACATTTCCGTGGTTCAGAACTCCAGAATTACTTCACAAAGATCCTGGAAGATGATCTCAAAGCTCTTATAAAACCGCAGTATGTGGACCAAATACCCAAGGCTGTGAAAGGAACTGTAGGACAATTATTGGACAAAAAAGATGAAAAGAATAATCAGAAACAGATATGTGCTATGCTTGGTAAGTTTCATGCTTAAAAAAAAAAAACTACATCCGTTGTCTAAGATCATATCATATTATTTAATTATTATAGGCATTTAAGTTTTTTTATTATATCATTCGTATATTTAATTAAGAAGTGTAAATAATTAAATTTTTAACGCATGAAGTGTTCACTTTGAGAAAGACATTACACATAAGTACCATTTATTTATACATATTTATGATCATTTATTTGATAGTGTAATGTCCAGTTTAGTGAAGCAGTAAAATAAATAAATAAATGACATATTCATATTATTATACTTTTGTAAAATAGACACAGAAATTGAGTTAAACATAAGAAAGAGTATATTCAAGAAATATAGTTTTATTTGTTACAATTAGGTGTCACACTTCATTAACAGTTACAGGCACTGGTACTTCTTGTATGTTTATTCTTGTCTAATACCTCAACTCAAAGTCTGGAATTACGGACCAACTTATCTGTTGATAGATTTCCAAGTCATTGATCAATAACTAACCAAGTCGTTGATTAAGAACCACCGTTTGATATACCCTCATAAAACTGAAATGCTCATGGAAACGCAATACATTCGGGCCCTTTGACGAACATTGGTTTCCTGTAGAACTATCTCACATCCGCGATCGCGAGATCGGCGCGTTGTCCGGCGGAGAGCTCCAGCGGTTCGCGTGCGCGATGGTGTGCATACAGAACGGGGACATATTCATGTTCGA
>DWTR01000165.1:0-11468 GCA_018244935.1 Ardaris minthe | reverse complement strand
TAAACACAAACTTTAATGGCTTGTAAATACAACGAAAAATACGATTTAAAAAAAATCGTTAAAAAATGCTTCTTAGGAAATTCTGGGATGCCATAATATGTTTCGTATGTATGTATTAAGTATTAAACATCATCTAGATTTCTGTAAGTTAAAATCAGTGTTTCGACTTTAAAACGAATGATGCTTTTCATCTCGAGATAAAAGATAAACAGTGAAGTTCACATAAAGATGAAGCGAACGGTAGCACTATGGACAGGCGACGTTCAAGCAAAAGTGTCCATAAAACAGACAGCGGTGATGAAACGACTGGTGATAGCTGTTGGTTCCAATTCAATTGGAAACTTACACTTTATGATACATAAAATAGAGAAAAGCTCAAAATAAACCACACAAAATGTGAGAGATAAAGTTCAACTGAACGAAGTTATTGAGTTTTGTGAGGAGTGAGTGAACTGCTTGCATTTAATTTTATATTTCATTATTGTGTTCTAGTGGGGAATGTTCTGATTTTAAATTTACATACAGTCGCCAATCTTTCAGGATATTAAAATCTCGTGATAATGTAGGACATTGACATCGATTCGTATGCCATTAATAACACTGGAGGCTGCTTGGAATCTTACATCATTGAGGGCATTTGGGGTTTTACAACTGCTATTTGCCGAAGCGATCCGGAAATGGGTACTGGTGCTAGTTGAAATCGATCATAAACAATCAGCCACCCATGGACAGACCTCGTCTCGGGTTACTTAATGGATCAAGAACAGAAGAATCAAGAAGAAGAAGAAGAATGGATCAGAACAACGAACGTTGCTCTAAGCCTTTGTGTAAGAAATAACGTTTTGCGTGCCCACATTCATGAATAGAGACGTTAAGAATAAATACACAAATAAGAATCGAATTATGTTCGCGTCAAACGTAATTTATTCGTCGACAATCAACTGAAATACGCAATTGAATTTTTTGCTTTTGCGTGTTGCTGGAGAAGGAAATAAAATTGTTGATGAAAATAAAGCAAACAAAGGTTGTATAACAACGCTATGGAGACATTAGGCGTGGTTATTAAGTATAAGAGAATTAGGGTATTCAGTCTGTATGATTGCAGCAAACTTTTTATTTTATTCTGGCGTAGTTCCACCTTACTGAAATACATATTATTCGCTTAACGAACAACACCGTTGAAGTCATTTTGACTGACTTTACATGGGATTGAACAAAAACTGCTTGAATTATTAATTTCAAGAGCTTGTCAGTCAGTTATTATAAAATATATATGTTTGTAGATGATAGGTAATGTTGAATGTTAATGCTTATGTTTTTACCCAATTCAAATCTTAGCTTTATCCAAGTTCTTTCAAAAGTAAAAACCGCCAATTTTTGACTAGAACGGTGTTGTACACATTAAGTATATATTTAATGTAGCAAATCTTAGGTCTGTGATGAGCTCCAATAACGTAACAGTCAATAATAAAAATCTAATCCAGCATCGAACTGATGTGATGATCCTCGCGGACTACAGGGAGACATAAATCCTGGGTCATTTAGATTTGTCTTCTTTGGTGACTTTGGTGAAGGTAACTTATCATAAACTATATAGCGTATAAAATATTGGGTCAAATGTGCATATCGAAGAAAAAGTAATAAAAAAACAATCTACAGTATGCATCATATTAAAGATATTTACACCAAAACGAAATAAACGGATCTTTAACAATGAAACACAGGAACGGCAAAAAAGTCTTTCGAAAAGTCCGAAAATATTATGATTAATGTATACTTGTATTAAAATACGATTCATTCCGATGAAAGAACAAAGAAATCACATTTTCAGATTGATATAGAAATTGTATAATTATAATATGTATACAAATGTACGTAGATGGGAATGTAGATGTTGCAAGGTTCCAATATATTAATGGACTAATGTTAAGAATACAAATAGAATGAATCAATAACAAATGTCAAGTAATACACTTATTAGTTTTAGTTAGAAAATGAAGCTTTTTAACACTTTTAGACTGCTCTAAGTAACAGTGTACTATACGGCTCTTGAAATCCTACTCAGTTTAGTCTGTAATTAAGTAAATACTGTAAAACGAATAATCTATTTCATAATACAAACTCAAAATCCCAATATACCCGAGTAACAACACCACCAGACGAGACCCCCGTTCGAGTTTCGAACGTGCATCATGGGGAATGTAAACAGGGAAACGCAGCCGGATCGATACGGCGCGGTAAACACGGCGGTCGCCATGGTGACGCGGCGGGAGATCTCGTCACTTCCGCCCCCGCCCGACCGTCGCGTCTGTTGTGACGGTGCGTGCAGCCAGCGTTTTGTTTTATTTAAAAAAAATTCTGATTGTATTATTTGTTTTGGTTATATCGAACTTAATTGTATTTAAGTGGCACGAGAATAATAATATAAGCTCAAAATATGGCACTAATACAGTCCTAAAGTATTCGCAAAGTAATCAGTTTGTGACCGCCTTCGTCTGTGATATTCCAAGTAAATTTTGGATAGTAAAACGAAAAACAGTAAAACCATCTCCCCTAACATAGGGTGCATTTGATTCGATTTTGCGGGATAGGGTGGCTTTGCAGAGGGTTAAAATGATGAAGGTAATGAAAGAAAAACGTCTCTATTTTGAACATCTTTAAGAGCAAAGTCAAATACACCAGCTACTATTAATATAAGTGATATTACTCACTAAAGAGGGTGCCTTGTGGTCTTTCTCTCTTTGCAGCAAAATGGACTTACCTGGAAAAAGAAAACATTTTCTATTAAAATAAATATATTGTGTTGTGATATAAAACTGAAGACCTTCTGTAAGCACAGAAGATAAAATAAAGAAGTCTTAACGTTATTGTAGTGTAGTCAAGAATAGTATAGATTTCACGGTATGAAATAAATTGAACGTATGCTCTTCTCCGCAGACCCCTGATTTATTTACACCCGTATTGGCTACCGTGGTTTTTAAGCAGTTTATAACAAGATTAATGTTTCAAGTATTAGCACCGAAACTGTTCTCGACTCCATCACTCTCAATGTAAGACATGAGAGGATCATTTATTACTCTTTCAGCATCTTTAGCTCCCGCTTTGAAGTGGATAATCAGATTGTAGAGGAACTCTTTCGCTAAGATAGCGTTACGTTTAACTGGAAAAGATTTTTAGCGTAAGATAAATGAGCCTATTCAAATTGTAGCTAACGATGCAAATGTAACGCCACATCAATTATGATTTAACGAGACTTCTCAAAATACACTAAAGGAAGTACTTTGCTGAAAATCATCGAACAACGAATACCTTACCTTATCGTGCTGCATCCGATGGGCTGTCGGCGATTCTCAACGCACATGAGCTCAATATCAAATCAATATAGTTGATCAGTTAATCCGCGAATCATTAAATATGTGTGCAATATGCTCGCCTACATCAATCAAATGTGTTTTGCAATGCGAAATTAGAATAACGCTTCATCGCGTCAAATGCGAGAGGTTGTGGCATTTGCCAACAAAGCGAGGTTCAACATGGTATAAAAGCAGATTATAAGGACTCGCTCGCGGCACAAATCATAATGAGCGGGCTCTGTCACCTTTGTAATTACAATTTTTGAGGAAGATTTCTACGAAAAAGGACAAAAAAAATTTATCTGTCTTCTTTACAAGCTCTTCAATGCTCAGTCATCCATGAAAAAGTTCCAAAAATTCTTCATAATATCTATTGATATCCTGGAATAACAAAATAATAAATATCTCCTGATTTTATTGAGTATGACTTTTTTACTTTTTTTAACCAGTGAAGTAAGAAAATAAAGGTTTTACAGTAGATTAGTCTTCGATTGATATAAACTACATTAACTTAAATGTCGCAACGACCCTTTAGCCTCCGACACCAAGATACGTTCCTTCGGTCCGTAATATATACTTCGGAACTGATAATATAAATGATAAAAAATATAATTAATATAAATTCCATGTATACGAAAAATGATTTTTTACTGTCTCTTTTAAAACACTTAGCTTGAAACTTTCACTTGTTGTGTCTATAATATGATTTCAATCTCTCGAAAACAAGATATAACATAACTTTGGAGACCTATATTTACAAGTTCGTAATTAAATTAAAATATTTATATGAATTAATTTTGTGATGACCGTTGAAGGTAATAAAATGGACCTTACTGAAGGAGGGTCAGAAATTTGCAAAATCGACGGTCTGCAAGCAAGAGATATTTAACACTCTTTGCTCTGTGTCTACGCCGTAAGGAGCTTGACGTGATGCTATAATAGCAATAATATAGGTTATTTATTTCAATCACAATGGTCCAAAGTTTCAAGGACCAAAGTTAATTTGTACAATTAGTGTCATTTCACGTCTTGTTCTACTAGATTACATCGATCCCAAACCCAGATTGAAGCCGAAGTTTGTCGAAAACCATTCTACAAATTTGTTTTTAATGAGAAAAACAATTCAACACGCGATGTTATATATCGCACACAAGAAATCCATTAATGACGTAACAGCCAACGATCTTATGACAACTACATATTAATTTCGCACTTGTGAACTGCAGCTGAGTCATTGACATTCTTTTGATCGTACGTTCAACGAAGCATCTGGGTATCAGTAGATATATCCAGTCTAAAACGCCTTTAACAGACCAGCATGTATAACGACTTCAACCTATATTTAAGACACGAAAGAAGTTTACCAGGAACGAAGCCGGTAAGCATTTTTATTCTCTGCCCACCTCTATAGAAAATTGTATAGATTACTTGAAGTAAATAATTAAATAGTCGAAATTTAGCACTACCTAGTGCAAATCCCTGCAAGCAGAAATTGTACCCTAGTAGTTTAAATATTTGACTTCCTAACCTAGTATACACCTGACTTTAACGCAAGGATAAGAAATTTTAGGTTTTACTATCACCCGCTGTCGCGATGAAAGAACCTACATAACTTAGAATTCTCCATAATGTTATCTAGGCTATCGTGGTAGATTATAGGGCTCCTCCTTCTGAAAGGAAACAGTAAACAACAGTTAATTTAAAAAACAGTTGATGGGGACCGTGATGATATATATCCTTTTATCATGTAATCCCGTTAATAAGATCGGCATAGAATTAGATAAGCTTACGAACAACTTATAACAGTGAAGACAAAATATTCCACGAATAAGCCGACTCGGTCCTGTTGAATATGGGTATACCTTTAGCCAGACTCCGTCAACAATTTTAATGATGTACGAGTCGGGTTATACTCATACGGTCATCGCAGATACAAACTACAGAACAGCGGGCGACTATGAAATGATTAAATTGGTTACGAAATATGAATATTTGAATCGTCATGAATACTACAATTATCTGGGTTGTATAAATCGTCTATCTGCTCATATTTTAACGATAGCACAAATGAGAATTGAATGGACGTCTGCAAATAGCAAATATATTGGAATAGAGAATATTTTTAGACCATAAATTAACATAAATCATCACCATAATCACGAAGACATGACATTAAAGCATTTTATACTAAATTAACGTAACTTATATTGGATTGCGATTGGTTTAAAGAAGTTCTTCACGTGGAACGATTGCAAAAGGATCACCGGCGTCTGGGAGGATTATGTGGAATTATAGAATCGGCGTAGATTGAAAGCTTTTTGGAATAATGTACGATTATCGTAAGCGACGGTTTTCTTTTTAGAAACGAGAGCGTACATAACACGACCGATGGAGCTAAATTACATATTTATTGTGAATCAGAACTGATTGAATTTGGACAAAAACTACGTAGATATTTCACGAGAGCATATTAACGATTATGTGCCCTTTTGTATAATTGTATGTTGAATGTTGATAGCCTTTTCGTTAAACAACTACACTTAATAGAGAAGAAAATACAGTTTCAAGATTAAATGTTACTTGATGTGACGGTGAAGAAAACCTTCATAAGGATATATACAGTTCTATATAAGGTTTTCTAAGGCGGTTGAAGTCTGTCCATCCCGATTTGCCTAGTGTGATAGACTAGGGACTTACACTCTTTCCATTTTAAGGGGAGACCCGTGCCCAATAGTGGAACTATAAAAAGGGTTGTGATAATAAACGATGAACGATGCTGACGAAGTAGAGATAATTTTATTAAAAATAAAATAGGGAAGTGTTAAAACTTTTAAATTATTCTATGTAAATGTCACGATTTATTTTTATTTATATAGTTACATATACGACTTTATAGTTGTGACCAATACAAAATATATATAAGGAGAATACAGTACTACGACACGTAAAACAAATGCTTCCTGAATTCTCCTCGACTCCGTGATACCCCTGCTCCAATATTTATGATGACGTAATTACAAACATCTCACAACAGCTCCTCTGTCATCGTCGTTCGGCTTACAAATATTTATAGACGATGCACTCGCAACAGATATGCTAAATAGTCTCATTGGAATTTCATCGGGGCGCGATTATTCATTGTATTGGCGCCACCCTGCACGTGAACGGTCGCCACTTTAACACGATACGAATTGTAACGCGAGTTATACATAACACTATTGATGGTACCGGTGAGTTGGACGAGTGTCAATATCTACAAGGAAAGTAGTGCAACAGCGATACAAACTATAAGAGTGCAAATGGCAAAATATCGTAAAACATTGAATAAATACATATGTATATGAACATACAAGACAAAATAATAGCAATATTAATATACAGTAAAATAAAATTGTTAAATTTCCGTCAATTTAAAAACGATAATGGTGAAAATTGTTTAGGAAAATCTATTTAGAGGGAAGAAAAGTTCGAAATGCGTAAATTCTTTTATTCTGAAAATGTTATGACGTATTAATACTTCTAAATTCGGTAACGTTGCCTGTAAGAACTATTACCGGGAGCCATAACAATATAATGTGCCCACTTCGTTACCGCCTTAACGAGATCTACGATAAAACGCAACGGTTGAAACGTAAGCCTCGACACAACGCGGGCAAATTCAATTTCGACGCGCTCTCGTGATTTTTTTTTCTTCAAAATCCGAATTCTATTCCGAACTGATAAGGCTGAATATTAAGTGCCTTGAATATTCAGTACATGCAAATTTAAGTTTGCGCTGGAATACGTAATGGGAGACACCTGCGGTGAGCCGTTGGGTCGCCCTTGAATTTACTGTAAAAACCTAGCCCCGATATTATCAGAAGTAATTTTGGATAAACATAGCAAAGATATTAATCAAAGTCTGGTTAGCTAGTGGCACCAAATTTTGCCCTTGACATTTTAATGACAAAATTGTGACAATGTTCTAATATTTAATGTTAGACTTCTTTGATAGGGCTAATTTGGTGCTGAATAGTTTCACAAGTGTTTGTTGGATTAGTCTTAAATAGTCTTCATCATATTTCGAGTAAGTAGATCTAGATTTTTGATTAGTCAGTAACTGCATAAAAACTGGCTACCAAAATATTAATAATTACAAACATACATTTCTATTTAAAACAGCGATATTTTTCTATTTTGTATTTACAAAAATTATAAAAACCTCAAGAAAAAAAGAATTATAACTTCATAAAGGTCGAGTGAAGGGATCTGGCTGATATTGGCACTCTCTTTGTTAAAACCAGAAAAGAATAGCAGAACGACATCAATGTCAGTTAAGATGATATATCTTTTGGTTTAATGCAACTCTAATGGCTACACAGTGCGATGTTGCAACTCAAATAGCGAAGGTGGCAGCTCGGGCTCGCTCATTATCTTCAATGTAATGACTGAGTTACACACAGACCTCGTTACATTGTGTGTTATTAACTTTTCCACCACAAGATTAAAACTCAAGAATCTTCTCAACGTACTCTTTGAACGTTGTATTGCATGCTCTACATATTTACTTTATTTACTCTTGTTCTGCTACACGTGTCTTATTTAGTTATATACTACCTATCTAAGTAGATTTACGATTTAATCCAAAATATTTGTATTCATACGATATTTCTCGAAACATTTCACGTAACTAATATTCCCGTGAAACATTTTACTACTACATTTTAACGAATTTAATTAGTATGAGGTATTTAAACCCGTTAAAACTCATTAAAATTGGTCACAGTAGCAGATTAGCTTTGCCGGCGACATTCTGTGAAAAGATCAGCAGTGGAACGATCAAAGAGTTGATGATGAATAAATACGTATTAATTTCATGAACATGAGTACGCATTCCACATGCGAACTTGAATCGAAATAAATAGTAAACTGTGTTATTTTATATTCTATTATATACATGTGAACTGCATGCTTTCCCAACACCCAGTTAGTATATGACAGCTTGTATTCATTTAAAAGTTGGACTTGTAAACAGACATAAATGCATTTGTATATATGCACGGAGATTATGCAAGCTTCATTGCTTTGAAAGTAGTCCAATATTCTTATTTCAAAAAAAGTAAAATAATAAACGTGAGCGCCACAGTTGCACTCGGAACGCAAGATAAAACGAAATTGTTTTAAATAAACAATAGCTCAAAACATATGTTAACAAACGGGTCCGCTCCAGTTCAACTTGGCGTACACCAAGCGAAAAGCAGAACTGTACCATAAAATTTGTTCTACGCTAAAACAGCCCGTATTGCCTCACGCTAAGAACGACAGTTGCTTGAACGTGTAATGTAAATGGAAACTACACTTGCGTGTGTGATAAGAGAACAAACTTAAGTATCTGTTTTAGTGGTCCAATTTTTTTGTTATGAACGCTTGAGTATTGACTATGAAAGTAAACAGAAGTTCAAAACGAAGGCGGATATGGAAAAAGTAAAGGAGACCGATCACGGGTGATTTAACATATTGCATAATGAATGTTACTGTTTTTTATCACGCGCAACGTTTTAACTAATTGAAAGTTGCAACGGTCGAGAGTACAGTTCTTATTCGATCGGTGATTCAACAAGATTCATACACAAGTAACGCTAGAGGCCGTTTAAAAAATGAATAAATAACGTGATGTCATAAAAACCTGGGAGTTCTTTTGGAGAATGTTGAAATTTGATAAAACGTAATTATGTATATGCTGTACTGCCGCGTTGGTCGTGTTTGTTGCAAGCGCAACTGCCGATCGGGAGGTCCTGGGTTTATATCTCGGGTCGGGCGCTACTGGATTGTTCTAATTTAGATTTTCTAGTTGCGGCTCGCAGTCTGGAAATATGTCCGGTGTACGGCAATAGGCTCACCACCTATTCCATACCGGGACGTAAAGGTAACTGGTGAAACGTGGGAGTGTACTACACTCCTCTGCTCCTCATCGGGGATTACAGGCGTGATGTTACGTATATGCTGTATAGAAAATCATCAACACTTTAAAAGTTCCACTCTTGGTCATGGGTCTGCTCAACTCTCTTTAGAATGCAAAGGAAGCCATAGTCTGACACGCTGGCCAACGTTGACAGACTTCACACCCCTTAGATAAGGTAATGGAAAGTTCAAAGAAGTACAGATTTCCTCACGATGTTTTAAAGCTAATAATTAAGAAGGAAATAATTAACTTAATGATAAAAGTAATAATAACCCATGGTTATCATTAAGTATATTTAGTCCGAGTGCAGTTATATCTACATGGGCCGTAGTTGCACTTCTCAAGCATCAGAACGGAATACTTAGCGTGTAAGATATGCCTATATACTTCAGCTAATAGCTAAATGGATTTAGCTATTACGTGACATCAATTAATCAGATTGCCGAATTGTGGTTGGCAGCGCATGGGCACGAAGAGTTGAAGATCGCGCTCAGTGGCGTGCTATTGGAGATAACTATGTCCAGCAGTGGACGGGAATAGGTTGATGGTGAAATGATGATTGCTTATAAGGGAGCAAGTAATTTAAAAATTCAAAATATACATATACATACCGGTCCAAGGCAAACGTATGCGGAACATTATAAATCCGTGTCTGTACAAATGAACCCTTTCACTGCATGGTAACAGTTTAACTTTTTTGTGTCATTGTTAAGAGCATGGTCAATGCGAACAACAATAAAAGTTGAATCAGACAAAGCTTGCAATGTAGTGTACGTTTGACCAAATTTACCCTTAAAAAGTGTGTAGACGTACCTATTATTGAAATGACGTATTATTGTGTGTGTGTATTTTTTTTTCACAGTCTCTTTGTTTGTGTGTTTGGGTTGTCTGGAAATAAAAGTTATATAGTTATAAGACCGCTCATAGTTCATATTTATTGTTCATGTGTGATATTTGTAAACAGTCCTATTTGGTGTAGTAATTGATCCATGTGTGTGTCCTATACATTTACATGCCGAATTGGATCAGTTGAAGATAAATACTGTGAGATAGACCGTATTTTTTCTCCCTTTCTTTTATAATAAGTACCTATCCAATAGATTGAATACCGTTGCAAGCTAATCGAACGGTAGTCGTATCGTAAACAATAAAGCTGACTGAAGTATCCTTCAGAAGCCAAGCCTGCAATTAAAGGTAACTGGTGCTTCACAGAGCGGATCCGGCGATGCTGGTTCCGCTTTAAAATGTTATAAAACATACCTTCCGATACTCTCATAATTTTGTTCTGTATCCAGTCGTATCGTACAAAATAGAGAATTCAATAAGTACTCAATTATTTCCGTCTTCTTCATGGTAATGAGATGTTTTTGTGGATTTCTTCATATGGAATTTATAATAATTCTTCTTAAGGTACTTATACTCTGAAACATGTGAATTTCCCTCTTATTCGCACACGAACTATGTGGAAGATGAGAAATATTTTTTTATAAATCATTATAACATCACGCCAAGTCCGTTACTAGGTAGACACAGCACAGGGCACAGAGGGCGACATATTTGTACTCATAAATGCGACGTGCTCCTTTCACATCAATCAACCCATCATTACAAACGAAACATTACACAGAAATAATATTTGCGTTTTAAATAAGTTCCCGTTTCACAAGTAGAATGTGTTTTGTTCGCTTCAGTTTCAGGAGTGATTCGTTGATTTCTGAAAGAAGCGCTTCGTTAGCGTCATTCATTATTAATATAGCTCGTTTTACTTATTTGCTGTTCGTCGCGAGAACATAATTTAGAATTTGTCACGAGCGTGATGCAAATGAACACGTGTGTAGGTAGGGTTGGCATATTACGCTTCGGCTCGTGTCTGTTTGGTTTGGAATTCTCACTGAATGGGTCTATTTTTGACAAAGACTTCGTCTTTTATATGTTGACGTGACACATAAACGTAACATCACGCCTGTAATGCCCGAAGAGGTAGGCACAGGAATGTAGAACACTCACGTTTCACCGGTTACGTTTACGTCCCACTATGGAATATGGTGAGTCTATTGCCATACACCGGGCTCATATCCAGACTCCGAGCCACTATTAGAAAATCTAAGTTAGAAAAATTAATGCCCGACCCGGGATTAGAACCCAGGACCTCCCGATCGGCATATGTTATATGT
>DWTR01000164.1:0-11501 GCA_018244935.1 Ardaris minthe | reverse complement strand
GCGGCGAGAGGTGAAAACGAGTGGGAAATGGGCTGAACGCTGAAATTTATTACGGAGGCTTTTGTGTTGAGTGATTGATCCCTGTGCACTGAATGGCGATGAGGTGGCGTTTTACAGTTTTCAGGAATTATACGTTCGATCGAGCCATCTAGACCGTCTCTATTAGCAACTGAGATTTGAAAAGTTTTACTATTAATTTGAATAGTTACCAGCAAATTTTAAAGTAGTCATGCGGTTTTGAAGGACGCATTTATAGAGTTATTCAATAAATAAACAAGGCCTTGCGTGATTATATATTATTAATCATTATTATTATTTCCACAGTGTGCTAGAGAAAACGACTCAGGTCATAATAATGACTGAGGTTTTTATGCCTACGTTAATACATTACAATATTTACGTTTCTATGCTCTACGTATCACAGTCTGCATACATCAAGTAATTGGTTGTATTTTACTAACATGTGCATACGGCCTAAATATTGAAAAGGGTGGACTAGAAAAAGCTGTGTAGTAATGTTATTAACGACGTTTTATGTTAACGATCGACCTTACTCACTACTAGATAAGTCAATGTAATGTGGATGCAATTGTGAATGTATTGCAACCCTTATGTCGAGTGATTGATTCCTTGCTGACGAGAGACAGTCTGGTCGAGTTTTTGCTTCCCGGTGAAATAGGGTTTTGCGGTATACATACATACTAGGTATATAAATACATACCTACGTATGTGTAGCGCTGATTTCAACTCGTTCATGTACTTCAGTCATTCTTTCCGGACAATATTAAATTGAAATCTAACGATTTGTTATGTGATTGAAATTGTAATATCTTTCGTAAGTGGCATGGTTCAGCCAGGTTCAAAGATCTAACCAACATTAATAATGAAGACATGTTATATGTGCATCCAAAAGTCACCGGGCACTTAACGTTGCTTTGTTATATAAATCAATTGGGATTTGAAACAGTGACAAGACTTAAAGTCTGTTTCTTTGATATCGTCTTATGGCGTTTATATTTTATGTACAAAATAATCAATTGAAATATTGTCCTAGTGTTATATGCTGATCTTCTTTCAGAATGTGAGGTGCAAGGGCGAAGTACACCACACAGATTAAGTGCGTGGCATTTGATTGGTTGAGGGTTAGTCGGTAAGACGCATATATTGATATAAATGCAATTTTAGGCCCGTGGGTTTTTTAAAAATATGGATTCCAATTGTTCGTAGGTTAACTAAGATTAAGTATAAAACAACATTTGCATTTCATTTTGAGATCACCTTCACTTGTTTCTTCGACTAAGTTACTTCTCCGTAAATATCAACCCTTGATAAAAATAATTTCTATAACTGCGCTGCTTTTATTTACAACTGGAAATATTATCATTAAATGTAACAAACAAATTTCTTTATTGCACCCGCCTCATGTATATTATACTGAAATATATTCAAATGAAATTCGGCGCCGGCCGCCTCTTAGATATATAGCCAGCATTCTATCTCAATCCCGGACCCCTATGAATTGAGTTAAAGCGGTGTTCCATTTACCAGGCGCTGAGCCAGATAGCCGCTTCTAAGCAGTTGGCTCAATGGCTCGTAATTTTATCAGTATAATATATATGTACATGGAAAAAATCAAGAATGCTCATACACAAGTTTGTAAAACGTACAGAAATGTACAATGTAAGGGGTTGTCGTTACCGTACATAATATGATACTTCTGAGTTGTAGGTATAGTGATACCTACAAAGATGGAAGGTAGGCGTGTAAAGCTTACTAACACTACTAAAAGTAGAAATTAGTTTAACTGATTCTTCGACTCTGAATATAAATGTCACTATGTTTCTGCAGAGTAAGCCGTACAGCTATTTGAGATTCGGTTAAAGACAATATACAAGGAACTTCATTTGACTTTTAGATCTCCGTTTGCTTATTATTGAGCCGACGGTTATCATTGGACAACCACCCTAAATGGTTGTATTTTATCTGTCAGATCTAGCGAAAATCCCAAGCAAAGCAATGTCTAAGAGTTTTGGAAGTAAATGTTCTTGTCACACAGGAAACGTTTAAAGTGAAAAACAAATCACCCCTTTATATCACGCATATGAAATTGTTTAAGTCTAGTCAACGGTCAATGTTATTAAATCTGTACAAATGAGTGAATTCCAATTCGTTACGTTTGGTTATTATAATTGTAAACAAAGTGAATAATTTGAAGATTTGGTTAAAACTCGAATTGGTGTTAATGTTGCGATTGACAATTGATTTTAGTTGGTTCATTTAATAATAATAATAATAATAGTCTTTATTCACGGTTTACAATAAAAAGAAAAACAAAAAAGAAAAGAAAACAGAAGCAATAACATAGCAACACTTAAACTAGTAAAGGATAGAAAGAAAAGATAATACATATTAACAAAACCAAGACATGGACAAGAAATACAAATATAATTAATGAAAGGGCATCTGTGCTGCAACGTAAACCGCGAAATGGACCAGACTCAGCTAACGCCGCGGCGACTGGCGCGTACTTCACTGACGTACGTGCCAGTCGCCGTACGTACGTTACCCGCTGTATCTGTACGTGCTGGAGTGGTGTAAGAATACATTCCCCGATCCCGCGCCGGGACACCGGGTTATGGTAATCGGCGACTAAGCCCGGCGCTGGCGGATCGCGGTATGGCGCGGCCTGCCTACACACAGCCGAATGCCCTGGCAACCTACATGCCGCAGCGCAGGCGGTGCGAGAGTCTGTGCTTTGAGATCCTCAACTCGCATGCCCATCGTGGGGATTATGGGGTTAACCCCTCAGGACCGGCTTATGCTCAGCTGTGTGTCATATAACTGTTGAAAAGTGTGAGTACCAATATCTCTGTCTACCACTTCGGCGACACACAAGGGTGATGTTACGTCATATTCAGTATAGCTTATTAAACGATGTTGCATTTTCCTTTTCAAAGTATTATATTTTCATAGAGGTATAACGTAACATCACGTAACGTCACGCCTGTAATCCCCGAAGAGGTAGGCATAGAGGTATAGAGAAATAAGAACGTTGTAGAATCATATTAAGATTAAGTACACCGGATGTTCCTTAATGTAGACCTGTCTACGTCGGTTAAAAGCCGTTCAGCCTGTAATTAACGTAGTTAATATTAATTTTAACTAATTTAAGGTGCAGTTTCTGTGTAATAGAGGGAGATGAATACGGGCGTTAAACGGGACACGAGTAAAACATCCGGGAAGACGTAATAATATGCGAATAGGCCTGTACAAGCCGAGTAGCTGTGCTCTGCGATCCCAATCCCGCTTGCCCACCGTAGGGATTATACGCAACACATTATGACGACGAATGTATACCTACATGAGCACGGGAAATACAGCCTACCTATGTCCAATGCTCACTGTGTATCAAATATATTAATATGCAACAAGAATTTAGGTCTTCGATGAGATTGAAAGGGAATATATACGTCATTTATAGTAGAGCGTAGTGTGTATAGACCTTGCACGCTGCATATTTTTGTTCTGGAGTTAAATGAATAAAACCCGCAGAAATCCCCCACGTCAATTAGATACGAAATTGTATAGCGAGAGACAGCTAATAAATCTACAAATATATTATATATATACTAGAAACCACATACTTTTGACAGCGTCGTTGGTCGAGCGTTGCGAGCGCGATTGCCGATCGAGAGTTCCTGGGATCAAACCTCGGGCCAGGTACTATTAGATTTTCTAAATAGAATTTCTAGTTAAAATTTCCAGTCGGCTGGGTTCTGAGTTCATATTTGTGTCCAGCGTATGACAATAGGTAACGTTGAAATGTGGGTGTATACTACACTCCTCTGCCTGTCCCTTCGAGGACTACATGCGTGATGTTACGTTAGATTCTTTACATAACCTAACCATAACACAAGTCCGAGCGCGTATTAATAAAACACACTCAAAAATAAACCGTTTAAAAAATGTATGCAATGAAATAGGAAAATCTATGCAAGTGGCTGTCTATTTAATTAAATCTCCCCGAAGACTCTTGAAACTAATAGAACTGATTGTGCGCGTGGCGTATGGGTACGTCAAATGCAGCCCAGGCCGTGCGTTACCGGTCAGATTTTTTTTAAACGAGATGTTCATTGGTTTGGTTCCTTTTTAATCAAAGCCAATTAGAACAGGATGACTGTTGAACAAAACTGTTTTGACGATGACAATATTGTAAATTTGCGTACACAAATTAGTAGGGAATAAGTTCATAGTATGGGCTAAATCGCGGACGCTATGACATATGATGTCAAGCAACCAAGTCTGCAGATGAAGTGTCATTATCAATAATCACGAGCGATTTCTCTGCTTCGGAATGAACGTAAAGTTTTAAAAGGAGACCTTTTGTAGACCTTTTAAAAAAATTTCACACAGCTCAATTGACTTGTATCACTTTTCTCACGGAGGTAGCGTGGTTGTCTAAGGTTGAAAACTTGTAGATCATTGAAGAATTCAAGACGCGATACCATACGCGTGGTAACCATACCTTTATTCCTTAAAAAGACCGTTACCTACATTTAACCGATAAAAATATTGATCAATTTGGATTGATAAATAGTGCTGTTAGGAAAAATCGTTCACAAATATATTTTTTCTTTGTAAAACGAGTAAGCCTGCTGACTTCTATTCAGCAATTTGTAATTACGATCTTTTATAGTGCTTAATCAATTAATGAGCGAAACTCGCCGCTATGAAATTGGTTAAATAGCACAAAATGATTCATCATCAGTGTATGTATGGTGGCATTAAATGTACAAGAACTGAAAAAAAAACTTCCCCACGAGATATTAATATTGTAATTGCATTACTTAACCGAGCAAAGGGCACGAACAGTCGCGGCAGATACAATTGAGAACGTAGAAAAAAGAATGAGAATTTAATTTGGAATTGGACCAATTAAAACATAAAGTAAAACACATAAGTACAATGGACATTAAAACGTTTGATGAATATTATTACAGTCCACTGTACAGCCGGCTTAAATTCAAATTTAGAACGGTTTAAAATTAAAACATGATTGTTCCCAATGACAGCGAACGGTGTTCGTTGTCAGTGTGTTTTGTTTTGCCCCGGATGGCACCAGGGAATATAATTCGCGTTTGCCGTGCCCATCGAATGGCCGCCTGCGGTCAGCGTTGCCTGACATGACAAATTGTGTGTTTGCTACGTATATAATAGGTTTTGTTCACACGAGGCGTGTGATGTAAGTGATGCCGAACTTGTCTACATTTGGAATTTCTCATTCCATGTTGACGCGCGACGTATGTATGTTCTTGTTGAACGCGAAGCCTGAAATGCCTACGCTATGAAATGCCTATTCTGTTGGCTCGTGAGCATTCGCGGTACTTAGTTGTCGAATGATTTAATATTTTTTACTTGTTTTATATTTACTAAGTGAATAATCAATATCTTGGCATCACCAAGTGATTTAACTAAATGTAATTTTCATTTTGTTAGTTATTATTTAATTTTATTAGTAGTGCATTATCAGTGTATCAAGTTTAATTTTATATTAATATGGGTTTTTACCTAAAATTATTATTATTATTATATATTTAACAATCTACGGTTGTTCTGTATCCCGACCAGAAAAAAAAGGTCATATTTATTTACTCGTGGCTCAGCAACTAGGATAACTGAACCATTGGACCAATGAGACCGGGTCAGTTAATTACGGTTTAAGACATTACAATAAGACAATTACGGCTGCTATTCCCAATTACTTTTCCACAATGTTCTCTAAGGTATGTGAAGTCTGCCAATCTGTATTTATCCAGCGTGGGCGAATATGGCTTTATTTTTTTCCGTGAGAGATCACATCGGACAATGAAGTTATAAAGAAAGACATAAAAGTAACTTCTATGGAGAAAAATGTTATTGTATATCTCCTTAGCATGGCAAGCAACATTTTCTCTTACAAAACCGATTGTACACGTTCTATTCAACAGACTTCATAAATTTATCTATTAGCGCAAAATATATACAACTAACGTGCCCGAACTGAACTAAAAGGTCCTCTGCCAATAAATCACGGAAATTGCACGCGAAAAAGAAGGACCGAATACACGTACCCAAGATTTATATCTAACAGTGTTTATATGACATGGAACATTCCGGAAAAAACAGTTTGTAACGCTAATGTTTTTTTTTAAAACGCAAACCTTGTTTCTGCCCTAATCGCGTCTGTGATCAGGCTCGGATAAGACAGATATTAAATATGCACAGGTACTAAATATACTCATATATTATTGTCTGATCGCAGTGAACAGATAATTTCTTTCAGGTTATGGATTACTTGATACCAACTTATTAACCTGAATATTCATGTGTTCCATTAAACGACGCTCGTCGATAATCTGATATTTTAACGACTGTTAAGAATAAAAACGTTCTGATGATGGAAATTAAATTTAGTCACATATACAGATTGCTTTCAGTCACTTAAAATTAATAATGTTTTTCATTCAGGAGGCGATGAGTATTTCAGAATAAAGAAGGATATTCAATATGTTATTATGTGTTTTTCACATACAAGAATACTAACCTCACGTCCGCATAACGTACGGCTCAGTGTATTTATGTCGTACACTGGGTACCGCGTGCGACAAAAATAAAAGGACGATTTGTATGCGACGAAAAAGCGATACTGGTCTTGGTAATGTGTTATAGAAAATACGAGGTTTTGATGACAATAGGAACGAAATTGTTTTTGGGTCATTCTTTTCTTTTTTTTGTCATATTCTTTTGTTACATTACTTTTAACAGAGAGCATTGGTTATATTTGGGCACAGCAGACAAAAAAATTTCATAGATATTAAAGTAAATACATTCTGAACGGAATATTGCGTTTGTAATTTCCGAAGAGGTAGGCAGAGGAGTGTAGTGCGCTCCCACGTCTCACCTGTTATGTTCACGTCTTAATATACAATGGGTGGTGATACTGGTGCCATACATCAACCATATATCCAGACTCCGAGCTAGAAAATCTAAGAAAAATCGAATAGCGCCCGACCAGTATTTTGAACCCAAGACTTCTCCATAGGTAGTCGCGCTTGCAACTAACACAACCAACGAGGCAGTCATGTAAGTTAGAGACCTAATAAGGCCTATATTTTTGATTATAGTAATTCAAGAAATTCAATCAAAGTGTGAGTTTAACGTGTTAGAATAACATAATTACTGTCATTATTAACTTATGCACCTATCTAATTTCAGGATCAATCTGTAATGTTAGTTAGAAGCATAAAGGAGGGCGAAAATTTCGTTTGGAAATTCGTCAGTTGCGAAGTTGGAACTGCACAAAAATATCAAATCGAAATAACAAAAACAAAAAATATAATACGGTCCACAATGTGTCTGTTAAATTCGTCACAAAGTTTAGTGTGACGAGTTGGAAAATGAAAAGGTTCTTTAAAGGCAAAAGGTATGTACGAGAAACCAAAAACACTTTTGAATCGGCCTAACGAGTCAGCACTTATGAGACCATAACTCAAGAGGCAGATAGATACATTACCCGCCGACAGTTTGCTCGTTCAGACCTCCCGTAAAATATTAAGCCTTTAAAATTGGATCGCTTACCCAAATGCTGTATGGTACGGAATTATTTTGATAAAACGCTGGGATTCGAAGTTGGTTTCATGAAATAATAATTGATTCGGTTTAAGGCGCCCCTTTTATTATTGTACTCGTAGTTATAAAATGTTCTTTTATATTTTAATATCAAAAATAGTTGTCTTACAGACAAAATATTATATCTTGACTACTTGTATGTATCGTGAAATCAAAGTGTTAAAATGTTTGTCACATAAAGTGTTCAATGTATTTGTATAGTATAAAGAAGAAAAGTTGTAACCTTTCAACATCTACCCAGGGTTGACTGGTAGAAAATGCAATTGGGCATTCAGTTTATACTTTGCTACGACTTCCTAATTAACGTGTCACAGAAAGAGTTTAAATAAATAAGTGACCTAGTTTTTCAGTGCATAATAATACGTTTCATATATCGTTCTCAGATATAAATCTACAATGTATTGGTGATAACGTGCCCCATTTCATATCCACGTCCATTGAAAACTAACAATACACTTTATTGCGCTCGAGGGATAAAGATGACGTCGTTTTATGACTACATCACAATGCTCCGATGCCTCAACGCTACTCTAAGCATGTAATATCTCCTGGTTCATATAGGAATTAAGATATATTACTTCAGTGCAAGTGTTTTTACCGCTATATCATCACGTCACGAGCTTTACAGGATAGGCAAACACAACTGAGTGCCAAAGATCTCTAACGATAAGGATATAGTGAAACCCTTTTGCATTAGTGACATTACGCCACCCATGTAACAGGGAGTCAGTTGACATACACTGGCCACCAATCCAAATTCCGTTGTACTACTGCAGATTTCAAAATAAGCCAGTTTCAGTCTGGATGTATGTTGTCGCCGTTTAAACGAAACAAATATGTAAAAAGATATTTTCCGTTGCTACTTTATGATTTATCGTTAATCATATCGAGCTCATCCAACTGGAATAAAAGTTTGATTGTGTGTCTAAAATGGACGGCAGTTCCCAAATAGGTCATTCTGTTATTAGCAAAGTATTATTGGAGAGAGTAGGCAACGCGGCACAACAGGTTTTTAACGGTACGTGACCAAGTAGCAACGGCCTAGGTGTTGTAATAATTTTGAACAAAGAAACTTTTGTTTAGTATTGTACGTTTAATGCTGATATTGTAATGTGTTAGCTGATATTGGTATCAGAAAATCAAACGTGTTCAGATACCAAAAAATTTCCGAAGAGACAGGCAGTGGAGTTAAGTGCACTCCCACATCTCACCAGTTACGCTTACGTCTCACCATGGAGCAGGTGGTGGACCTATTACCTTACCAAGGGTACAAATCCAGACGCAGAGCCATTACTACTTTCAACTAGAAAGTCAAATTTAGAAAAATCTAGTATTACCCGACCAGGGATGCGAACCCAGGACCTCTCGATCAGCAGTCGCGCCACAACCACTCGGCGAACCACGCAGGTCAAAGTCAGGTTGAGTTACTGATATACGTAATGGACCATAACAGAAACGTATCGTAATAGAAAAAAAATTACCACAAGAACTCGTAATTATTCCGACTATGTTTCTCTGAATAATAAATTCGGTTTCGACGAGGTCGTTTTACGTGACCGAGGTCCAATATCGTCGAGAAAGCTTATTTCTTAGAAATTACATTACGAGATTTGATTACTTCCGTGGAATTTCGAGTTTTGTCATTTCGATGGTCAAATTGGTAAAATTATAAGGGAATACAAATTCAAATTCAAATTCAAAAATGGTTTATTGTGGACAGCAGGTAAAAAGATGTTACAATTATAGATATAAGCTTGGCGTTACTTTCTGCCTACATAGGCGTACAATATCTAATCGTTTGTGTTCTGTGTCCTCCTGTAGCTGAAACAACATCGAAAATTTGGTGCGCGCAATACTTGCTTTTATTTCTCATTATGAAAGCACATTTAAATACAAGTGAACTTGTGTTGGGGGGCAATGGAACCCACAGCCCTATTCAGCTGACTGAGCAACTAACTTCTGAACCAATAGCGCCGCTTTTCCGACAACTGACCGCATCCAATTTTATTTAACCAGACAAATTGCTAGCAATACAACAGCGCGTCGGAGTTACGGACACTAAAAGTACCACAATGGACTTAGCTGAATTTCTTACTCGGTAGAAGAAAATCGAGTTATACATGACGTACATTCATTGTGTATGTACATACCGCTGATATTACTCTAGTGCAATTTCTTCGTCCATAATAGAAAAATATGAAATAAGTAAAACTAATTTTAATCTGGCAAAACGTTGGCTGCTCATTTTACGTTTCAATAATCATATTTAACGACCGTAGGGTCTATTTACATTTGTCAACGGAATATTTTGAGAAAGATTAAATATAAATATGCGATACGAAAACTCAAATGTTAAAATAAGTCAAAATTAATACATATGTATATGAAGATTTTGACATATACCTCAAATGTATTTTTTTAAAATTAAATATTATTATAACTACAGAACCACTTCCTGTACTTCTTTTTTGGGCACAGGTATTTTACTGCTTACTAAAATTTTTGAAGCCAATTTCCTAACGCTTTTCATTCAGTTCGAAGGATATAATTATAAAAATATCAGATAATAATAAAAATAGACGAATACACCGATAAGAACAAGTAGATACAAGAATAATTGCAGTAAGAAGAAGAAATAAGAATATGCAAAGAGAAGAAGTAGCAAGAAGCTTTCGAATGTAGTCCTTACGAGTGGGAATGCATGTATGGTTAACGATAAGTTTTTCCCAAGGTATTGAGAGAAAGAGAGAGAGAGAGAGAACGAGAAAGAGAGAAATATAATTGATGACCAATAATAGAAAATGTCCCCTGAAAATGTCCTCTTATTTTCTTCTAGAGCAATGTCGTTACCACTGTCACATAATTGTATCTCAAGAATTTTCCGTTTGCATATTCAAAAACATGGTTAACTTAATTTGTTAAACAAAGTACAAAAAGACTAAAATATTCAACAGGTGTCCGTGTTGTATATTAAGTAAGGAAAATGCATATTTACGAGAAAACTGCAGCGCAAGTGTCGTAAAAACTTAGTTTATTTTTATACGAACCAAAAACAAACAAGAAAAACCACGTTTATGTTACATATTTCTATGCAAAATTAGAAGATTCTTATGAAAATATGTATATATTATGTTGAATATGATAATAATATGTAGAGCGTAGAATGTTGCTTCGGAATTTAAATAGGCTTTGCAGGTTTCATATTATTCATTGAAGAAGTCGCATTTTACAAAATAGTGGTAAGTTTTATTGTAAATATCATTGATGTAGATGCATACATTGAAGTATCACCAGAGTTCACTCGATGGATTCTGCTTACCCAGCAGGGGACCTGGTGCGACATTATAGTAATTGTTAAATCCGAATCTTCACCAAACAGTACAGGATATTCTAAACAAGAGCGGAGAAGCGTAAATGTGAGTTAACTAAAGTAAAACCACCGAGAGAAAATGGATACATGGATTTCTTTAAACGAACGTAACATCAAGCATACAATCCTCAAAGAGGTAGGCAGAGGAACGTAGTACATTCCCACGTTTCACAAGTTACGTTTACGTCCCATCATGGAATAGATGTTATCATCATACATGTTATCATACATGTAATTATCATACACGTTATCATACATGTAATTATCATACATGTTATCATACATGTATTTATCATACATGTTATCATACATGTTATCATACATGTTATCATACATGTTATCATACATGTTATCATACATGTTATCATACATGCTATCATACATGCTATCATACATGTTATCATACATGTTATCATACATGTTATCATACATGTTATCATACATGTTATCATACATGTTATCA
>DWTR01000163.1:0-11503 GCA_018244935.1 Ardaris minthe | reverse complement strand
TTTAAAAAAACTCTCGATAAAAATTGCACAGTATCTTGAATATTACAGTAAACCTACGAACACAATAGGTAGTATTATAATATTATCGGGCAGGTAAAATAAAATCATTGTCTGAACTACATTTAGGCCTCTCTCACAACCGTTGCATTTAAACTTGAACATGTATTTAATTATTATTATTATATATAGTATATTTTAATTTACTTTATCACTTACACCATAAAAACTATTTTGTTTTTATTTCGTTCACCGACCTTCCATTGCCATAGTTACTTTGAACCATTCAATTTGTTTCGTTTCTTGTGGTTTTTTTTAAAATATTTAATTAATTTTATTTTCCGTATAATTTGTTTAGGTGAATGTATAAAAAGATATAGATTCTTAATAACTTCATACTACGTTCTTTATAGTCTGGACACTGAAGCTTGGACAGCGCTCACACACATAGGATTAAGTAATCATTTCAACTGAAGACTGTTTTGATATTATCTATAGAAATCCAACACATAAACTATTAGAAGACAAAATTGTTCGCAGCATGTACTTATAAAATATTTTCTAAGCCTTCAGTTGAAATTTTCGTTGACAATAGTGAAAGTTAGAGGTGAATATAGTACTTGTTAAGCGAAATTCAAAGATAACACGAATTACATACATGCGATGCAAATATAGAATTAGAATAATAGAATAGTATAGAAATGATTTAATTAAGTTAATTTAGACGTTACGTTATTTAATAATGATTATCCTAAGGATATAACCGTGACATATTTTACAATGTTTTTTTTTTAAATAACTGCCGAAACCCGAACGTTAAATAGCAGAGTTGTTGTTCCTTTAAATAAAAATGTAGCTTCTCGTGGAGTAGCGTCCGAATTAAGTCAGAAATTTAGAATAAACGCACGAGTACATATGAAGAGCCAGGACCGAGCTAGCGATTATAAAATTATTACCGACAAGTACAGCTGATAAAATCCGATATCCATGATAATATTCTCAGTAGAATGCCCCAGTCTGTGCCCAGGGCGTACATTTTGGAATCCAAGCACGCGTTCTGCTAGGACTTTGAGTACATAGGACATAATACCGAAAAATAGTTCCGAACAAACTCTAAATTCGACCAAAGGGCGAGAGCAATTGAGACTAGGGATGACATGTCTTGGATAAAGTAGAACACATTTCGAAAAATTAGGGGAAGTTTGTAAGCTGGTGAAAAGGTTACAAGATAGCCTTAACCGTCAAGAATTTGAATAACATTATTAACAAAATGCATACATATGTTTTTAAACGGTTAGTTTTCTCACTTTGTATAATTATATACTACGTACTTATTGTATAGGTATTAAGTACTAGTGTAACATAACTGAACCATATTTCAATTTAACAAAATTACCTATATTCAGAATGCTTTTCGTCCTACTGCTTTTTACAGGTGATGAATGTTCAGCAAGAAGTCTCTACTAATATCGTTTTCCTACAGCAGTACAGATTATAATATAGACTGCGTTTATATATTACGTTTAAACATAACCGTTTAAAGACATCACAAGACGAGCAGCAGGTGCGATATAAATAATTGCTTTTAATGATTATAACAAATCATTGGGTAATTTCGTTAGTAGAATAATACCTAATCATATTTAAAAACAAATTGAGTTATGCATCTCCATACGACTTGAAATATGTGGTTGACTAAATGACTAAGTTTCTTGTATTTTCTCATACTCCAGCGAACATCAAAATGTCGCTCTGTCTGTCTCTCTCTCTCAAACCAGCGTTGCACATCGAGCCTTAAATCTTAAATTAAATGGCAGTTGCTCCCATCTCACCGCTAGCGAGTGTGCGATTGCTAACGAACGATCAACTGACGTTATGCTTTTGTTTCTGACACTTGAATGTATATGAATGGACTATACGATGTATATTTATATGGAAGGCGACCATATTATGCAGGTATAAAATCGTCGCACCAGGTAAAAAGGCGTAGGTGGGGAGAATCGAGTGCTTACAGACCTGATGTGGCCCTTCTACAATTATCTTAAATTCAAAATATTAATGTAAATACATCTAAAGGTGGAGTATGAATAGTTTCCTACTTCGTTCCCGAGGAATAAAACAAGACAGACAGATAGACAGTTAAGCTACAGTAGTGGCTCAGTAGTCTTTCTTGAAAGTAGTCTCAAAATTGAATCATTGATTGATTTATTCCCGGCTGCTACCTTTTTAAATTGCATTGATCGCTTCAAGAACAAATATATACACGAAAACACCTAGTATTTTAATTGAATACGCGTAAACAAAATGCTGAAAAGGGTGAATTATTTTTCAAGGTATTGTAAACTCCACGTTTGTGGAGTTTAGTAAACAAACTTGAGCGTGTTTGTTCACATGCTGGGCCTATCTTAAAAGGTTGTTCAAGTTTAGTTATGGCAAAAGCAATTGATTTGAAATATTGTAATTTTTTTTAACGAGACGAAGTTAAAAAATCTCATACGTAACAACAGATACTGAATTCTTAATATACATCGAAGTGGCGCAGCGTGACATCGCCGTGAATATCATAATCGATAAAATCATTAGCTCGACTCGTTACTCGATGGCGGTGAAACGTGCGTCTTATTCTACTCAGTTAAAACTGAAGCGGCCGCGTCGCTCGTTATTAAGCGCATCCATATTATGTACACTGGAGCCGGCCGGCGCAGGGCGCGGCGCCGCGGCGCGCGCCGCTCGGAGCCAGCGGCGCAGCGTACGGCCGGCTCAGTCGTCTGTCCTCTCGATGATTTGTGTTGCTATTACTTTACTTTTCGTATTTAAATTATTCGTATTCGTACTTGTCTTTAAATAATGCTTCTTTTATTAAAAAAGTAAATCAATTTTTATAATATGTTCAGTTTACGTTATAACTATTATTTGAATCTTACGAAAAGTAGTAATGATAATAATGCCGTAACATCACGCTTGTAATCTCCGAAGAGGTAGGCAGAGGAATGTAGACTCTACCACGTTTCACCAGTTACGTTTACGTCCCACTATGGAATAGGTAATGAGCCTATTGCCACTATTAAAAAATAAAAATAAATTAATTATCCGGTAGTGCCCGACTAGGGATTTGAGCCCAGGACTTCTCGATCGGCAGTCGCGCATGCAACCCACATGATCAACGAGGCAGTCAAATAAAGATAATTTAACACTATTAAAATGTTATTTTATTAGTGTTAAATTATGTTTAACTGTGTTCTCATTAAAGGTACGCCCCGGTGAGTTAGGCAGAGATCTATTGTTTTGATAACGGTGAATCCGACAATAAATTCAAATATCGACATATCCCGTATAATCCCTATTGTCAAAGGCATTTGGTCATTTATGAGCTTGGGCGCTGAGCGCAAATAGCTTTAATAAACGTGTTTAAAACATCACTTAAATTTATATAATACAATCATATTACCAGTAACTGAGTAATTTACTTGATTATTATAAATTTTTGAACAAGTTTTTGAGACTTAGACTTACTTTTGGTTTTTTTTAAACTTAGATTTTCTAATGGTGGCCCAGAGTCTGGATATTTTTCCGGTGTATGTCAATAGATTCACCACCTACTCCGTAGTGGGACGTAAACGTAACCGGTGGAAGGTAGGAGTGTTCTACACTCCTCTGCCTACCTCTTCAGGGATTACAGGCGTGATGTCACGGTAATAAGTTTTTTGGGTGTAGCAAACGGAGTTAACGATTGACACTGCCATATTTCAAAAAAGTAGAAAAGCTTCGCCTTTTCTTATTTTTCTAGTCAAGCTTGTTAGGATAACGGTTCGATGTGACAGAAATATGTAGCTGTAGCGTGAAAATGTACGTTGTGAATGAACAAATAGAATGCTAGGTTTAGAAGCTAAGATTATATTGCAAAGCGATAATGTGATTTTGGAAGTCAGTTAGATGGTCAGTTAGAAATGTTTTGTCATTAAGGTACAGATAGACTGGCCGGTACAACAGTACGCTCGCGAGAGGTCTTCAAATGGCTGCTCTTTGGCGCTATGGCGTCTGCTCGAAATAAGGAGGCTTATTTAAATCGGTATATAACTCGCATAAGTTAACTAGGCACCTCGCTACGATGACGTAATATAGAGATACTAACCGCATAGAAAGCTTTACAGCATAGACTGCCTCGTTGGTCGTGTTGGTTGCAAGCGCGACTGCCGATCGGGAGATCCTGGGTTCAAATCCCAGGTCGGGCGCTACTCAAACATAGTAAGCTTTTACACTATCCAAAGTCATGTCTACCTGTACCTCTAATCTTTTTGTATGGTACTGCATTTGTTTATATTAAACTATTGTAGTAATTACGTCCTCTGATAATATAATTAGATTTAAGGATCTTTTGATATATTCCTTGTAGTCGATTCGTAATTAACTTGTAGTTGTCTTCGTAGGAACAATAGTTATTTTTGTAAGTATTGTAATTACTTTTTATTTTGTTGAAATTTGATTATCCAATGTCATTTGTTATGTTTATTAATTTTAATTATATAAGATGTGATGATACGTAATTATTAATTAAAAAACTTAACACTTAAATGGAGTAAAAAACCGTATAAATATAAATGAACTTAAGCAAATGAATTCAAGAAAATTTTAACAGTCTCAAAGAATTAAAGCAGTATTTTGGCCATACGAAGTTTTCATGAGAACATAAATATAAAATCAAATGACAAATGTACCTTTATATCATGATCTTAAGATTCGTATTCGACATTTCTATTGGAACTTGATCGTTTTATTCGACCTTCATGTTTTTATGATCTTGTTAGAACAATTTTGTTGTATATTTTAATAAAAAGATGTGTTGTTTTCATCCCGCGGTTGTGAGTACTATGTTATGAGGATCCCTTACGCTTCGTCGAGCAATATAATATCGTATTTGAAATTAGGGTCGCGTCACATTCTTTCAGATCAGAGTTTCTTTGTAACCGCGAAATGTGTACTTAGCCAGCTCATGTTAACATTCCCCATACTCACGATACAATGGAGAATTATTTAATAATAAAAATGTAAAAAACGTAACGTAACGTAAAAATATAATTTGCATTATAATATATATTGAATGTTCATTAACTTTAACGCAGCGAGTACCTTGTTGGTTGTATTGGTTGCAAGCGCGACTGCCGATCGAGAGGTCCTGGATTCGAATCCCTAGTCGGAAACTAATCGATTTATCTGACTGATATTTTCTAGTAAAATAGCTCGTAAACAGGATGTGTCCCGGTGCATAAGATAAAACAGCACATGTTGATTTAACAAATCGAACGATCGAATCAAAGCAAGCGATTAGTAACAACATAACCATCATGTTAACCAAATGTTTTGCCGGTTACTTACAAACTGTGTATATAATGTTGTCTTATACCTTATTTCTTAATTATAGTTAACTTTGAAAATTAAAAAAAGTTTTATAGAAAGAAAGAGGTTAAACACAAATTTACATATATCAGGTAGAAGGCATAGTTTGTTTTGGTTTTCGACGTATTCAATGTCATTCGTAGAAAACGAATATAGAAACAAGCAAAAGGTCAAATCAGTACACTCATATTCGTTTATATCCAATACTGCTTTGATTAAATTCATTCATTAAATATAAACCTTAAAACTCGTAATATAAACATCGGCGGGTTGCACTGGAAAAAACAGAAAAAATGTAAACTAATCAAATAGATGCAAAATGCATACATTTTGTCGTTCTTAAGTCCAATTAATCCTGCATAGTTAAATCAAAACTCACAAAAAACACTATTTGTAAAACAGAAAAAACTCTAAAATATATGTGTAAATAAAAATCACAAAGTCGTTTCTGTCGCGTGTTAACGAATAATTAATTAATTGATTGAACGATTAATTGAAAAAGTACTTGGTAGTATTAAGACTTCTTCTACAGTTTATGATATTAATTACGACATGTATGTAAATGTATATGTAAGATTAAAACAGACGTCCAATATCGCGCTCCCTCCAATATTTATACAAAGTCATTTTGTACAAAAAACTAGGAGAGATTTAACGACTCCATTATCATCTTTAGGTCTCGTCTAAGGATATATAAGATAGAAGATTTCTCGTCACCGCATAAGCACCGCACTTTGATATACCAAACTGAATAATTCAAAACGAACATACCAATGAGCTTCAGTCATTTATATAGATCAACTCGCGTTTGACTTAGTCGCATCTGATGGAAAGCGAGATGCAGCCCGAGATGTAGCACGCTTGCCTAGAAACCGCCTATTTGAATAATTCCATATCGTACGAATCTAAAAAAAAGATGCCGGTAGGAAGTTCCAGTGTTTGGAATTCAATGTACTAAAAATTAAATAACTATAATAATATCTTGGAACTTTTTGCGTAATAGTGCGGTTGATTTCATTGGAAATGTTTTGTCACATTCCACATTCGGTGGTTGCGGTCGTGTAATCCAACCTGTCACACGTGGCGCTGACTAGCTGACCACAAGCTGACCAATCGCGACCTACTCAACCACGAACGACTAGACAAACGGGTATTTCGTAAGAGAGAAGCGCTCAACTCTCTGACGTCTCTCACGGGATAGACAGTAAGCACCTAGTGTATTATATCTCTATTCTTACAGACCTAAAGTGCCCCTTCTACATTCATCGCTCTCTTCATACACACACACCGCTTTAGGAGATTTTTGACGCCCAAATCAGCCAGTATCTGATCTATTTGGTAGAGACACACGAGTCTTGCGTTCAATCGGTACCTGTGTCAAATATAAAATTAAATTTGTAATATTCATCTAGTCTGTATGAAACTTGCAAGTGAAACGTCATTAGTATAAATCAATACACACACACACACACACACACATATACACACACACACAGAAAGACCCACACACATGGACAAAGACACACACACATGCGTGCACCCAATTAGTCCATCAGTCGATGCGACGGTGAATATCAATTGCTGCAACGATCAGTTCCTCGAAACAACATTAACTGGCCGGTGAATCATGTTGAACATACGATACTAGACATAAAAACATTTAAATACAGCACAGCATGACCCGCCTCTTGAGTATTTTTACTAAGTTTAGAGGTAGTAAACTGACGGCCTCGTTGGTCCAGTGGTTGCAAGAGCGATTGCTGATTGAGAGATCCTGGGTTCAAATCCTAGGTCGGGATACTATTGGATTCTTCTACCTTAGATTTTCTAGTAGAAATTTCTGTTAGTGGCTCGGAGGCTGGATTTGTGCCTCGTGTATGGTAATACGCTCACCTCCTGTTCCACAGTGAGAAGTGAACGTAACTGTTGAAACGTGGGAGTGTACTACACTTCTCTGTCTACCTCTTCGGGGATTACAGGCGTGATGTTACGTAAAAGCAGCAAAGTTTGCGATAGCACCAGAACTCCACATGTTTCTGCGCATGCTCAACATAAATTTGCATTAATTAAGTCGTAAAGTATCAAGTTACCAGAGTCACGTCAAGGCGAGGAATATAATTAGGCTTCGATCGCACGTCACACGTCAAACGAATCGGAGAATAATTCCAATTAGGCACGTGCCCGCCAACCTTCGCCAGCGTAGACGACTTAACTCGTCTCGTTCTGAAAGCAGACGCGTGTCCACTGGACGAACGATAGAATGGTTAATGACGATGATGACGTAGTCGTGCGGTCCGCGTTTTGCTACTACTTTGTCGCGAAAATCACACAAACCGCCTTGGTTAGTTTTATACAAAGTGTTACCTATACTTACAGCTATTGTACAATTTAAGTTAGTGTAATGCAAGTGCCAAGAACGACTATAGGGAGCTTCTAATGTGTAAGTTTCAATTATGTCCGTAAATAAAATTGATATTTGATATTACTTAAGCGACAAATAGATTTACATTAATATATTTGCTTTAAATTTTAATGTTGTTTACCGCATACATATGTGCAAATACATTGGATGGAAAAACATATGTCTTTGATTTCGACTTTGACCCTGTGATTATTATTTAAATAAAACGTCTATATTTACTGTGTTGAAAGCAATTTATCATTTAATGAATCGTTTAATGTTAAAAATAAACGAAAATGTGACTTAGATAGCAGTAAATAAGTATTCAAATTAAGTACCAATCAGCGCTTACTTTTTATCTAAGCCGCTCTAACTGCATAAGAAAATTTATCCATCATTAATAATTTTTGAGATTACAAAAATAGCGCCATCTAATTAGTGTGGGACTGCTTCGTTGGCCCAGTGGATGCAATCATCACTGATGATCGAGAGATTCTGGGTGCAAATTCCAGTACAAGTATTATAGGATTTTTGTAACTTAAAATCAGTAGGAGTCCCTCGGAGCCTGGATTCGTGCCCGGTATATCTCAATAGACTCACCACCTATTCCATGATGGGCCGTAAACGTAACAGATGAAACGATGGAGTTGGACTTCTATGCAATCCTCTTGGGGGATTACAGTCGTAATGTTACCTTTTTTTTAAATAGTGGCATTTAATGTGTTTCATAAAAGTCACAAATTTTCTGATTTCATTTCCACGAACACCGATGTTACTGACGTTCTTCCATTCGTTAAATTACATCCGATAACCAATTATTTGAATAATAGAGAATATAATTTGACAGTGATAACATGAAGACGAGTTTATTACTTTTAATGGTGACGTCATATTTTCAATGGTGACGTCATTGTTATCCGTCACCCAAAAGAAAACTTTCAATGATTAATAGTTACAAAACATGAAAAGCATAGTATGTACTTGCACGTGGTACTCTCTGTCTACCCCATAAGGGGCACGGCACATATATGAATTTTAAATTGCTGTTTTTTATTTCTCCCTTTAACTATTTAATTCATTGCAGATAATCGAAACCCTTAAATTTTAATTTATACAATTAATTACCTAAAACTAGCAGAAGGGGTTCTGAATATCAAACATTTTAATTTTATACATCGTTTGACTTTGATTTAATATAAAATACTGTTATAACAATCACATTGTAAATTTATAATTCAACACGGACTTTGCCTAGTTAAGGGCCAATCAGATTTTTGATCATATTACATTGGTTTTAAGAAAGAATTACCGAATTAGGAGAAGCGCGGCAGGTCTGTAAGAATAGAGATATTTGGCACTCAGTGCTCTCTGGCTACCCCGTAAGGGACGTGGACGTGGACATACCCCGTATGTATGTGTGTATGTAAGAATTTACCATCGTTATTCGTCTTATGTTTGTATTATACGAAGTACCTATATACATTGCGTAAATTACTATACTCACACATATGGAATGTCACGTAACATCAACTCATCCCCTGAGGTTAATGCTTATTTTTATTTGCGCAACAAGCTTTTGTCAGTAACGTACTATAGCGTGAATGCCATAGCAGACAGCAAATAAATCATCACAGTAATCAAATGTTGTCCAGCCACGCCAGGTTCTTTACGAGGTAGGCACAGAGCCAGTGATTTCTACCACTCGGTAATGCCAAATATCTGTATCCATACAGGCTGGGTATGCTTCATCTACATTATATAAAGCTGAATTATGTTGTGTTCAAAGATATATGAACAATACATCGTATATTCAAATTATTTTACTATAATTCCTTTATTACTAAAGAATAAGAGTATTTTATGTTACGAAATAAACGTCAATAAATTATTTTATTTTATTTCTTATTAACTACATACATTTTCTATTTCGTCACAGAATTTTTCACGGATTTGTAATTTAGTGTCAGCTCTACAGCTTTATAGCTCTGTAGATGTTCGCTTAGCCGAAGTAACTGGATAACAAGCCACCAGAGCACAGCGTGTCCCGCGGCTGCGTATTTTAATTATCCAGTCAGGAGCGAACTCGCGGCGAGGATGGAGTTCGAAGGGAAAGTTGTCTTAGTTACCGGTGCTAGTGCTGGCATCGGTGAAGCATGTGCATTGAAACTCGCCAAATCGGGAGCTCTCCTGTCTCTAGTCGGAAGAAACGTGCGCAACCTCAATAGAGTCGCAGAGCGGTGCGCGCGATACAACGGAAAAACCCCACTGGCAATTAAAGCGGACATAAGTATAGCTGAAGATGTTGAAAATATCATAAGAGAAACGGTCTCGCATTTTGGAAAAATTGACGTTCTGATCAACAACGCGGGTTTCCTTTTAATGGCCGGAATAATGGATGACATATCGAATTTCGACCGTATGGTGGCTACGAACGTCCGAGGCACGTATTTGGTAACGCAGCAAGCGATCCCACATTTGATAGCGTCAAGAGGTAATATTGTTAACGTTTCGAGCGTTGTCTCTACTGTCGCGATACCAGCCATGATGCCTTACAGCATGACTAAAGCTGCTATTGACATATTCACTAAATGCGTCGCATTGGACTTAGCACCGAAAGGGGTGAGAGTGAACGCTGTAAACCCAGGACCCGTCAACACGACCCTGTTCAAACGAAACGGTATTAATGACGAGGCAAATGACAAGTTATTTGAGAACATGGCAACAGCTCATCCCTTGAGGAAAATTTCGACTAGTGAAGACGTAGCGGAGCTAGTAGCGTTCCTAGCGAGTGACAAAGCCAACTCTATCACTGGTAGTTTCCATACGATCGACTGCGGCCTTCACCTCGGGGATCCAGTGCTGCGAGGTTAAAAGCAACAAAAGAAATTAAAAAAAGACACGTGTATGTTTCGTGTAATGTAAACAGTGTATAAAAATATGTAAATTTTAAAGTGAGTTTATTATTTGTCAGCGATTCATTAAAGACATGTTCCTGTTCTTGTATTATTATTTGGCCATACCATAACTTTTAATCGTGAGATATTGCTGGCGCGATATCTTTACGGCGGTTCCAAATTTGCGTGAAAATTTGTAGCGAGAACAAAGGGTAGATGTTAAAACAACCATCAGAGATATTCCGAGGAGACATAACAAAAGCCTTGTTGACGATATGGAGATAAACGTAGCTGCAAGTGTTGAAGACGACTCGTCAGATGAGTCCTTTCAAATTGTTCGTTCCCTTTGCCTGCTTTTCATTTACTTTGTGAAAATTCATTCTTTTCAGCAGCTTAATCGCGGCAATATATTCAGCTATCTGTAGCGCACCATCGCTCCCCAGGTGCGCCCCTAATTCCTTGTTATCTTGCGTTAATTTCTCTCTCGTAATCGTTCCACAAATTGATTGCGCTGTTCGCAACCTCACGTAGCGATTACGTGAAACAAGCTTATGTGAATTTTAAAAGGTATTTTTAATGAATTCTAATCCTAATTTTTGGAATGATATGGTCCACTGACCATAGTGGAGTGCCTTGTTGGTCGTGTTGGTTGCACAGCGCGAATGACGATCTTGAGGTTCCGGGTTAAAATCACGGACCGCGCTATTAGATTTTCTACTTTAATTTTTCCATTAGTAGATCTTAGATTGGATATAAGTAAACTCACCACCTATTCCATAGTGGGATGTAAACGGAACTGGTGAAACGTGGGATTGTA
>DWTR01000162.1:0-11533 GCA_018244935.1 Ardaris minthe | reverse complement strand
CATAATAATCTGTGTAAAATTACCCACAGGAATATTAGTCTGTTTTTACTTTTACACATCAGTTTGATTACTTTTTAGGTGCTAATACCTTTACTGAGTTTTGTGGTATGTACTGTATCATCATTACTCTGAGTAGTCACATTAACATTATGTTTTTAAGTACCTAATTTTCTTGATCAATAGCTATAAATCTTCAGAGATTCACTCCGTTGTCTACTAGAGTATGGCCACTTCACATAGAGATAATATTTCAATTCTAGCAAGACCGTATAGGTTAATAATACAAATTAATAAAAAGGGCCAAGTATTCAATCATAGCCTTAGACTTTATAACCTAAACAGCTTATGGCTGTTACGTATCCGCTCCTGTATTGCGTAAACTTAGTTGAAGACTGGGCTGTACCTACTATTTAAACTAAGCCCTAAGGCTCACAATAAATTTAATTTTGTAATTGCATGTTATACAGTTAAAAAATCATGAGGATACCTACATAAATTTCAAACTGGCAAGTTTCCCACAATATTCTCCAAGGCATGTGAAGTCAGCCAATCCTTACTTAACCAGCTTGGCAGAGTATGGTCTTAAACCTCGTAATTGTATAGAAAACAGGACAGGTAGTCCGAATCGGAATTAAAAATTGACTGATAATAATGATTATATAACGATGATATGGCGCGAAATTTTAATGGCGAATAGAATTTGTCATATGATTTCTTCCTGGTTGAACAATAACTGGCGGACCATTTTATTTTGATTAGACCAGCAGTATTAGACTCTTTAGTTGAAATCTGTTGTCCTCAACTTTTCTTACCGGCTAGCTGACTAATAATTATTTTTTTAAGCATTGGGATAAATAAAAATAAAACAGCAATTGTATAAAAGAACAATTTATTCATTTCTTGGGTTGTCTCTAAAATACTATACCATCATATCAGTGCAAGTACGTAAAAATATATATATACTTATGTGTTCTTATTTCAATATACTTAAATATATTTACATTTACTTGAAGCAAATTACATTCTGCAAGGCAGGTTTACCGCTATAGAATTAAGTAATAATGGATTTTATGTAGAGGTTATCACATTGGTGGTCATTACATCATTTGTTCGTTTCGTCATAGATTGCAGTCTTTATATGGTACAAGTGAAAAGACAAGATGGGGCATAGAGAGGGTCAAAACACAACAGACCTGATTGCAGAGATTAAAAACCGTACTTTGACGTTATTTTCATATATACAAAGTATAAATTTGAAATCTTTTTTTCTGACAGTGCATGCGAAATATAGATCCATATTTGCCTGTTGTGTTGACTGGAACATAGTATGTGCTTCATACTAGCATAGTGGCTGTTGAGCTTAAAAAGTGATCATGATGGACAAAAACAATTTTTTTTTAAGTTGTAATGATGCACTATTATTTGTTTGACACTTGTCAAACAAATAATACTTCCAGCATTAATATATATTATGTTAACCCACTTTAATTTCATCGCAAACTGCGTCAATTCTAATAATTTAGGTTCATAACCGAAGCTTAACATTACGCCGAAATGATTACCAAGTATATCACAAATATTTTAATGTACAACTAATTTACTATTCAAAATCATAAAGTATTTATTATTATAAAATAGTAAAGTCTACGTGACTAGCGGGAATGCTTTAGAAAGGCAATGTTATATAAGTCTTCGAGAATATTTAATATAAATTACGTTATTATTAATAAACCTACTTTTACAGTTTATTACATCTAGAGTCTTAGAGACATTATTGAGAGTTTCGCACCTCATCTATCGAAATAATTGCTCGTTACGACAAAACCAGGTGTAACTCACGTAACTAACGGGTTTTAATAATTCAAATAGGATGAAAAATCTTTACATGCCCGTGTCGTTTTTTCTCTAAGAACTTATGCACCAAAGTATAAAAACCTTGGATGCGACGCTTTAATATGCAACAAATATGAATCCTTCCACAGTTTCAGTGCACAAAGCTGCGTGCTGTAGGATGTAATAATTTTCGGCTGGCCGCGGCGAGTAGACGGCCACGTGGCTTTGTGCCAGAAATATCCGTTTATTGGCAGATTAATCTTCAAATGAAAACGTAATTACTCATGCTACTGTTTATCACCCAGAGACGATTCAACAACGTGCTTGAACAGTTATATTGGCAAATATCGTTAATCAACATCCTTAAAACTAACTGACGAGTTACGCCGCATTTTTCTTTGTTCCGCCGATGGAATTTATGTCTTCAGTCAATAATTGGACAGTTCTGACGTGTACGTCGTATAGATAATAAACAGATCACGATAGTAAGTTGTTCGACAAAATCGTGAAAATACACAAGGAAACAAATTATACCCCCCACGAACGGTAGGTACTTATAATAATATGCTCGTATATAGTTACGTAACATTTCTTAAATCTGTTCACATACATAGTGTTCAAATACAAAACAGGCATTTTTTCCACAATATAAATACATAAAGATTTTATCAACATTGACCACCATATTTATTAATAAAACATGGTGTTATTTTGAGATGTATCAATAACGACTATCAAATCGTATATTACTTTCTCTTACGTAGCTATGTACTGCTACTCTATGTAAAGTATGTATATTCTAGTTAAGGTTAGGCCTAATTTTTGTCGGCAAGTCATTTAGACGACTTACGACAAGATACAGTTAAACGAGGGGCTTCAAAGAGACTAGCGACGGAAATTCCGGGGATAATTACTCTCATTGTACCCCAACATCAGTCATGAGTGAAATGGGCTTTCCTATATTAACGACGGTTTTTTGTTTTTTCTTCTTTAGTTATGGGTAAGAAATTATCTAATTCTGTCCCATTTACAATGATAATTAATAAAAGAGGATGATAAATTGGTATTAAATAGAAACTCCAAACTTAAATATCGACTATCATTCATAGCAAATCGATGAAAAGCAAAATTTAGAACGTTATAAACAGGTATTTTTAAAATTTGAAACACAAGCTTTATTACGAACACATTATTAAATCTACACACAATATGTTACAATTCCGTGTGTGTCACACATGTGTTAGAATGTGTGACTTATTTGCATACCGTTCGTTTGCTCGAGATGCTACGTAACGTCAGGTGGTCGCTGTTTGTCTCAAGCCCAGCCCCACGGTAACACTTTCAAAGACGTTTTGTAGACATTATAAAGATCAGAAAATCTTTTTATTTCTTTGATAACAACATTGTTTATGTAATGACGCTTCAGTTGGTTATATGTTAAACAAACAATAAAACATCTTTTTATCTTCTTGCGAAACACCTTCACCGAATAAAAAATATATTTACCATTCAATGTATTGTAACACATTGCTACAGTAAAAAATATGTTGGGTATTATATAAAAAGTGTATATAAAATACATTGAATACGAAATAATTTTCGTACAATAATCCTATAAGAAAGTTTTGCTAAGGTGTCAAATACGACTACCAAATACATAATCTGCTCATGTCCTGTCTTATTTCATTCAGCAGATGGTGAAAACGATTGCATAGTTTTGAATGGTGATGAAATAATGTCTGAGCTCGGGGACCGCCCACAGCCGTCCTGGCAACAGACAGCCGGACGGATACGGTCGTAAAGATGTTATATTATCAACAAAAAATAGTGATCAATATAGGACCACGAGATTGAAAACACCTAATCCGCACACAGTATGACGTAAGGACGTAAGGAAATAGAGAAACAGACCAAAATTTCTTGACCCTCGTGCAACGATTTAAAATTAACAAAAATTGGGGAAAAATCGTGTTTTTATTCTAAAATTGTATAATGCTATTCGCCTACCGGCACCTGTTTAAATGGGACTATTGTAGTATTGTATTAAGAATTTAACTAAACAACACGATTGTCTGTTAATTTCAATTTGTAATAACAAGTCTACATTATTATTAAATACAAATAGTAATAAGTGTGGAAAATCCTTGAACAATATATAGACCACAAGAGCAGAAAAAGCTATTTACTTTGTAATTCAACGTATGGAAAATAAATTCATACGGATAATATTTAAGTTGTCTACTATTTTTATGTTACATACCATAGTATGTTATACTCAAGCGAATAGGCAATCTCACGTCCTGTTCGACCCTGTACCGTAACCTCTAGAATTTTTCTTGCCCCACCCCAGCTATAATTTAATATTCATGTTTGCGCGGCCGGTAGTCCCAATAGTTTGAGAGCCAATTCCTCGGCACATACTTTATCGGAGTAAACATGTTATGTTCACTGAAGAAAGGTAATAATGTAGTAAATAAAATAGTAAATTAGCATCGACAATAGTATTATTGATTTTTATCCGACTACCTGGCTGAAGCCTGCGTAACTATATGACAGTTCCCACATTCCCCACCACACCACTAGTAGATTAACTGACGTTATTGACAAGCTGTAGTAGGCTTTTTGTCAAGTGTCCCACGAAAGAGCACCGATAGTTAAATAATATTTAACTTGAGCAGTAGACCAAACAATGTGTTACGTCCACGTTCGCGTTGAGCAAGGAACGAAGACACTAGCAGAATTACACAGTATTATGTAAAGGTCTGCGAAAGTGATTGGACGCACACGATAGTCACAGAGAATATAGTTTTTTGTTTTTTCTTCTTTACACGAAAAACTAAGCCTGATTTTTCGAACTTACGTACAAACCTTAACGATCAAATGTAATGTTCTGTCTAGAAATATAATAAAATTATTTAAAATTCTACAATTTTTGTCTCGTAGATTGCAGATAGATGACACGAATGGTAGGCAAATAAATAAATTGTTGACTTTCCAGTCACTATGTTATCCCTCAATATTTCAGTTTCATGATAAATTAATCATTATAAACAGGTAGAACGAAACGCTACATATCTTACTCCAATAAGAATCCCTTGATATTTATTGCCAACAATTAAGCATATTAATTATGACAATTTTGTGGAAGGTGTTTAAAAACATAACACAATATTGCTATTTCCTCGAATGGGTAGGCAGAGTAAGTTCTCATGATTCATCAAATACGTTATAGATGCTTTCCCCTAAGGAATAGGGGGTGAGCCTATAGTCATATACCAGATATAAATTCAGATTATCGACGACTGTTCATAATCCCTTGATCAGCAGTCACGTTTACAAAAATTAGAGCAACGAGGCAGTTGATCGCCGAAAGTGTTTAATTCTAACACACTAATTCTAACATAAGATATCTTGACAATATGATAATCACGTGACAACACGTGTTAACATTATATAACGAAATAGCGTGTCAAAAAATACTTTATATTTTCGAGACATTAAAAAAACTCCTAATTGTAACAGATTAATATACCAGTACTTTAGTTCCCGGTTTGCGAAAACAGTGCTTTCATGTTGCCTTTTTTTCTCGCAAATATTTATAATATATTTTATTAATAAATGTATTAATATTAAATAAAAATATATCACTGCTCAATAATTTTTGTACCTACCTATAATAGTACGATTTAAAACTGTCTGGTGACGCTTCGTGTTGGGGAGAATGAAATTCGTGGAACGGCAGTGTGAGTCAGGCCAACCCCTTCGTTCGGGAAAGTTCAAATTGAATGGATTTTGTGTAAAGTTTAGCGAATTAGCATCATTATTATAAACTCTTAATTGAGTCAAAATTAAATATAAACTTAATAAACAACTTAAACAATATCACTACCTGATATTTACAATTCTGAAAATATTTTAAATTGTATAGGATAAAAAAATACACTTAACACACACGTACATTCAAAGTAACTTGCGAACTATTCATCGAACAACAAATTCAGGCCAATGATGAAAAAACTTTTTTAATGACGTTAGCTAATGCCTTAAGCTGATTCCAAAAAATATAATAAAAAAGTCTTATGACCCACCAATTGCCCACATTTTCATATTATACAAAAATAAGCTTAACTAACCAAAATGTATAAGAAGTATTTTTAAGAGCCATTGTTTTAGGGACCAATGTTGATCCTTTGCTCTCCTGTTAACGAAAATTGTTAGGTGGCTAATATGATTGCATTTGATATTATTGTTAACCTTGTAGCACTAGAATATATTGAAACTTAAAACGGTACAGAACAACTTTGTCACCCGGCATAAAAAATATTTGCATCAAATATTAGTTGATCCTAAAAAGGTTCTTCTACCACTACTACACATTAAGTTGAGTTTAACGAAACAATTTGTTAAATCTTTGTCTACAGATGATTGTTTTACGTATTTATCTAGAAAATATCCTTAATAATCTGATGCTAAGCTGTAAGAGGGGATTGTTTTTTGATTTGTTTTTATTTATATTTATAAGTTTCCCTTCAATTCAAGCTTCAAGCAACAACCTTACATAGGAGAAAGTGCTTGGATATTGTTTAAATATGTAGGTGAAATTTTCGGGTAACATAAATGCTCCTTACTATGAACTTATCGTAGCTAAGGTGATAAAGAATTTTAGAAGTCTTGGTTATTTGATAAGCCTTAAAGTTTAGTTCTTGCACAACAATCTTTGATTTTTCCTGAAAATTTGAGTGATGTGAGTGAAGAGCAAGAGAAACACTTTCAGCAGGACATAAAAGAAATATAGAGACAACGCTAGAGACAGTGAAACATTAACAAGATGGGATTACTTTAGGTCACTTCATAGAGAACAAAAAATTGCATCACACCGGAGAAAAAGCTATGCGACAAATTTTGCAGAGAAAAGGGAGAAGAAATACAAAAAAAAAAATATAGTAATATTTAGTAAAGTAATATTTACTGTAAGTGAAAATTTTAGCCTAGTCTTCAGTGGTGCGGCGCCTAGGCGTAGTTTAAGGGGTGCGAGAAGCTGTGCTCTGCAATCCCCAACCCGCATGCCCAGCATGGGGACTATGGGCATAACTCCTCTGGGGAGGCCTATGTCCAGCAGTGGACTACAATAGGCCGATAAAGATGATGATAGTCTAACAAATAAATGATTTTTTAAATCTGTGTTAAACACATTTTCAGTATATTTAAAAGATACATTTGATGTTAAATTGTGAGAGAATTGTGTGTGATAAAAAAATTATATTGAAATCAATTTCAGCACCCAAAGGTACTTAAATTTAAGGTAAATTGATTTAAAAGTTTTTTTTAATAGGTTGTCGTTGGCCTGTATTATTATTGACCGCTTCCAACTATTAGAATAACATGTGTGGCATCGCTCTTAGCTGTTAATAAAAAAATATACTTCGGTTGTACTGCAACTGACTCTGGCATGTGCCGACAATGTAGTCTACAATTTCACATTTTACATTGTTGCTAAGGTTTATCTTTTAACTCTTGTGGAAAATATCTAATATTTAAATTATTTACGAAACGCACAAAATCCACTTTGCATAAATAAAATGATAAATCTACATTGCATAATTATGCTTCCCTTTATCATCACAGCACTAATAATAATTTAAATCAAGTAACATCATCAAACCTGTGATCCCGAGGAAGTAGGCATAGGAGTGTACTATACCCCACGTTGTACCAGTTGCCTACGTTCACGTCCCACTATGGAATAGACGGTTAGTCTATTGCCATACAGCGGGCAGATCTCCAGACTCAAAGCCACTACTAGAAAATCTAAATGAGAAAATCCAATAGTGCCCAACCTGGAATTTGAATCCAAGACCTCCCAATCGGTAGTCTCATTTGCAAACAACTTGACCAACGAGGCAGTCAATTAATTAAATTTTAAGTCAAAGTAAATTAAATTATTCAGTAATCATCCTGCCCATTTATATAATGATGATTTACAAACATAGGACGCTAAGCCTTTTGTGCTTTTCAAGCCTCAAGTTTAAAACATCGTTTTTGTTTTTTATTTAAACATAATATATTCACGTACCTAAGTCGATGTGGAAATGCAAAACTATTGAATTTACCCCTAGTAACAAGAAAATTACTTTATTTATACTTGTAGATAAACAACTAATATTTGATACCTCTCCAATAAATTATTTATTTACAAAGTTAAGTAACATCGTCCCCAGGCGTTCACTCCGATAAAAGTACTTTTAGCCATAAAATGACATCTTCAACGGTCAATTATTCTACATCAATCAGAACGTAGACAAACTGACCAAGTGTTGGAATATAACTTATCTTTCGTAACACAAGGTACCGAACCAAACTCATCAGCACACTACAACGTATGTACGTGTTCAGTGAATGAAACACTTGGCAAATGAAATACAGTGGCGCTTTCTCCAACATTCGCCGTGCCGTCCACGTTGATAATTGGTATAACCCACGATCAGCAATTAGTATAAACTACCATTATACTAAAAGAAAACGAAAGCTTTTACGCTTGTGAGTCACCAGCAGGAAAAAGAAGCCTGCGTAAAGCGACCTATCAAACAAAACTACGAGCCAAAATCTTCAAAATGAGCAACATCCGCAGCACAACGACGTACAATAATTAAAGGAAGCTTAAATCTGACTGGTGGAACAAAACATCGGTACGTTACGCGATTTCGTACAAAAATAATGTTTCAAATTGTTGAGCATAGTTATTATAAATGAACGTACGTTCGACACGGAACTACAGGTCAAACTAGTATTACATTCATTCACTTTGTAATGTTTTTAATCGAAAGAATGTAAATTTAAAAAATAATTCTCAGAGACGCAGATTCGCAGACAGACGCAGACCTCGGTTCTTTGTTAAATCGGGATTGAAACTCATATTGCAGGGATAAAAACCTCTCGTTTAGCTGGAAAATAATGTGAACTCCAAATACTATGTGAAAAAGTGTAATATTTGAGTACATAAACGCTTAAAAACAATTTTCTTATATAATTAATCAAATATATTAAGTGTATGTATCCAGGATTTTAGTTTGTTGACCAAATACTTACAAAACTGTGCAAATGACCCAGAAAAATACACTTGCCCTCGAGTTCAACGAAGCCTAAAGAACCTTACGTTACTCTGTAAAGATTTAACAAGGTCCGATGACTAACACCTTAAAAAATAGAGTTCAGTGAACGAGACAAAAATATCGCCAAATAAGATCCGTTCATACTTTTCTATCACCAAACAGACTAAGACAGACGGACAATTTATGGAGAGAATAATAAGAGAAAGAATCTTGTTCGAAATTGAATTTAACCTGGAATGGAAGGCAGCGACCTAGTTTTCAATCTCCAACAGCGACATACAAAAGCCTAGCAGACTACCCTCTCATGTTTATATCGCCAGACAATCACGATCGCAAGTCGTTGAGAAACATGACTCGAGAGATAACAATTGCCTTTCATAGCTGATACCAAGGCGGCGTATACCAAACAGTGTGGGTGGGTTTGACGTACGTACTTTGTTCTCGAAATTCGGAACAAATTGTTGATGTACGAATGAATATGTTACATTTTCCCGTCATGCTTTCTTGTACGTCTTTCAGATACGAGACGAAAATATTTCAAATGAATGTTGTAATAGAAAGAAAAGAAATAATGTTATCATTTAATATTTAAGGCTAAAAATTTTAACACTTTCGGAAGCTTTATTGACAAAATATAAAGACTACTTCGAGGAAATTTTGTTTTAACTTTACAACTGATGAGAAATTGTCGATTTCATTTCTTATAAATTAAGACTTTACGGACGAATGAAGAAGAAAAATAGGGCGGTAAAATGGCATGTTTGAGATTTCGCTACAAATTTTCTCTAATGTTTATGAGATTTTTTTTAGAACGACCTCAAAAATATAATTATTGCGAGCTGATACAACGGACACCCGTAAAACTCATTTAAGAATTAACGAATGAATAAAACAAAATTAACATAGAATGAATTATGCATGACTGTGAGACAAAGATCTTCCAAGTTACAAGTTTACTGTACATTTCATGTATATGGCTCAGTCGCGCGCAAAAAACCGACCAGTCGCCGACAGTTGTTTCTGTTGGGTAATTAGACCGCATGGCCAGGGCTGGAGACTGTTTGAAATACAAATTGAAACTTAAGGAAGAAACATTTAAAAAAGAGCGTTATTTATTGTAAAGCCCTTTAAAAATTCATGCCAATTCAATTACACACAGATAACTCTACACAGATAAGAAGGCTAAGACAAATTTAAGGGGTACGCAGTGTAACAAAGCATGAAAATTTATCTTAAACCAACACTTGATTGTGATATCGTAAACCCTAGCTTACACCTCTACACGCAGTGATAAAAACGGTGAACGCCCTGGCTAACGGCGATACAAACGTCTTTCGTTCTTGACGCATTTACATAGCTCGATGCACTAAACAATTATGTGTCGCAGACGGGGCAACGTGCGAGGGTCATTCCCTTATGGAACACGTCGGGGGACACCATAATAATCGATGAATGTCTTTCATATTTACGATTTGTATTCTAACATACTTTGTCTAACAATGTGTGTACATTGACAGAATATTGCAATTTTAAATAGAAGCGGCCAAAATGAATTAAAAAACCATAGTCCAATTGTTTCTTTAAGATTATAATATTTTATAGCGCACAAAATAATAGTTTTTAGACATTATTTAATGCTTAATAAAAATAGCTTTCATCGTGTGATGCATGTCTCATAAGTTGTCAATTACGCAATTTTACGCATAGCAATGCCGATATCATGTTTTTCTTTTCAATGAATTAAAAAAATATCAGGAATATAATTTTCTCATGAAATAAATAGTACTCCTAAGTGTGAAAGTATTCCTATTACCATAATATTGAATAACAATAAAAGATGTTTAAATCATCACTTGACTACGCTACCATTAATGATGTCAAAACAAATAGAAACCTCTAGAAAATCTAAATCCTAAGTTGAAGTAAGAAATGTTTGGGTATAATGAAAACATTTTACGGTACGGAAAGAGAGAGGGATTACTAGGGTGCCATGTGTCAGTTCCTTTGTATTACCTTAAAAGCCTCGAACTATTGTGAATAATAATAATACTACCTGATGCACGTACGCTCCGAAGAACGGAAGCTTACGTGAACATTTGCCACTAACGATCGCCATCTGTCGGTTCGTTTGCCACACAAATGTTTCAATGAGTACAAATGTTATCAGAATTTTAAATATAAATTTCAATTGTAATGTTGGCAGTAACATTTAAAGGAGATATCTGTACGTAAAGCATCGACCTTTGGATCCCTTTTCACCAACGGTGCGCGTACTGAAGAGTATGAAACTTTGCACACTATAAAGTTTAGCGGGGGGATGGGTGCAGAAAGATAATATTTTATGAAATAATGCTAATGCATTGTATTTGTAATCAATTAATGCATTTGTAATCAAATACCTTATTTTATCAAAAAGCCCCATCACGCACACTGACTAAAACATGCTTCCAAAACATTGTACGTACACGTCAGTAAGGCTGTCGATAATAATATATCGATATTATTATTTAAGAGATATCGATTTTTATTACTAATATTCTATCGGACGATATATAGATAGTTTGATATTGAAATACAGAGATACGATGGTC
>DWTR01000161.1:0-11534 GCA_018244935.1 Ardaris minthe | reverse complement strand
GTTACATGTTCCGATGGGGAATAGGGGTGAGGCTAGTGCGATACACCAGACATAAATGCTGCACCTGGAAATTTTACCGGGAACCGGGAATCAAACTCAGGACCATGGGATCAGCTGTCGCGACTGCAACTACCGACTTGACCAACGGGGCAGTAACATATATTGGAATAATAATATCAAAATATATTGTAGTAATGTACGATGTTATTTGCTATGATCATCACCAGCTCTTGGAGATCCATAGCTGTACATAAGCCTCCCCCAGTCGGCGCCGCTCCACCCGGTCTGGGCCTTCCGCCTGGTAGGAGGGTGACCTATGCTCCTTTCACCTTCTATTGCTATAAAGTTCCTAATATTTTATGTAATTCTAATGAGAGAGCAATTCAAAGTATCATTCTAAAACTCCGTGTTTTCTTCCTTAAATGATTACAATTAAACACTACAGAAATATTATCGTGCAAAAAGGGCACGTACATATTTTTAAATCATTAATATATTTGTTTTGATTTCTATTAAATAAAACTTATTAACAGTGTTTTCATATACGGGATTTGTTCAAAATTTTATTGCAAAATCCCATTGCAAATGTATGAACTATACAAGCTCTATCTAGTATGCACGAGGACGGGAAATTTCAACAAAATAAATAAAAAAAATGTATGGTACCAATTTTTAATAGTGGTTTTGTTTATAATTATAAGTGATTGGGTTTGTTGAAGCTAATTTTAATAATTTCAAATTTCTATATCCCTACGACATCTAGAGGCAAATTTTTGTACTATTATTGGCTCAAGAGTTACTCTAGGTCTATCTGTGTAAAACAATGCGTACGACGTCAAATGCTTGGTTCAGTTTTAGTTCATTGATACTACAGCCAAAATGTTTCGGATTTTGTAAGACGCCATCTATACTCTATTTCTTTAAGCATTCCTAGTTTGCGTGGTGACTCTCTAGATGGCACTGTGATTTCTAAGTCACCTGGCCTTCACGGTGTCAGAAATTGTATATTTAATTATATTGGTTTTACTATAGACATGGTAGAAAAGTATTTTGCAGCAGTTTTGTTTGTAGAATCTAGAAACCAATGATCATATATAAAGGGATACTTTAGTGAGTCACCAAAAAAATATCATTGCCTTCGGTAACTTATCTGTGACCTCATTCATGAGTACCTACTGTGTTAACTTAACATTCAATGACAATAGTGTTACCTGTACAGATACATCTTCAAAAGATGTTACTATGCTTTAAACTTGTTATGAAAATATAATAATTCGATAAAGGACGATAATAATATTGTGACGACATCATTCACAAAAAAACAAAAAATTATTTAAAAAAAAAAGGGATAATGATGAATGTTTTAGTTTCAACTTTTTGTCCGTTATTCGTTTTTGTTACAACATATTTGTTTCATGGGACCAGTTCTCAACTTTACCATACTGGTGATAAATTACATTTACAAAACTCTGGAAAAAATGACATTATATTAAAAAAGGCCGTTCAAATAATGTTTTGAACAGCATTGTTATTAATTCTCAAATCCAGACTCCGAACCATTTCTACGAAATCTAAGTGAATAAAATCCAATAGTACCCGGCCCGGAATTTTAACCTAGGACCTCTCAATCATCAGCCGTCGCACTTGCAACCACTAGTATAGCAAGAGAGTTATGGTCACCAAGGTGTACGAGTATGGTAGTCCTACACAAGTTACTGATTTTTTAAACGACTTTAAAACAAACCTGCTTGATACCATCTAACACGCAATTTTACAATTTTAACATTACAATAACATCCTTATTTTAAACGCTACGCAACGCAAACAAACAACAAGTTATATAATAACAAAGAGATATATATTAATTGAGGCTTATGCATTGTTTATTTACGTTTCAAACGTAACGGAGCCTGTAATGAATATAGATGATTATATTACCTGTGGGACTCATAATAGCCTCACATTTTATAATATTTTGTATTTTTTAGTCAATATCTGTCAATAAATATATTCTAGTTTGACAAGATTTAGATCGAACGGTTAAACTAGAAAGGTATTCAAAAAGCAATGTTAAATATATAACAAAAATACAGCAATAAAGTTGTAATAAATGACTTTACAAATATACAATTACAAATTTTACAAACTTTAAATGTAATGTACAAAAATTGTATAACACAATACCATCGTAATCATAATCCCTTTTTACGTTTCTATGTTGGGTCAACCTTTTTCTCTCAGATTGAGTCTGAATGATTATGATTTTAATGAAGCTGAAGGAAAACATGGTCTGGTAATCTACGCACCTTCAGAGTTTTCTTTAATGTTCTCTAAGGCGTGAGAATTTGATAATTTCACCTGACCAGCGTTATAGACTTTGGCCTTAAACCTTAATTCTGAAAGTAGGACCGTGCCTAATAAGACTCACATGTAATTATGATACCACATTATATTAAACATTATGAGTGCAGTTCATGTAATATATATTTCTTAAATTGTATTTTAGAAAACAAGGTTTACACACGTTCTGTTAAAATGAAATAGTTCACGGTCTGAAACGACGTGGATTTTTTTTCCAATTGCCGTTGAACGTATTGACTGGAATCGTTGAATAGCTCGTAATGATATATGACGAGTGAATTATGCCTGTATTTTCACCATTTCAACGTAGCATCCGATGGGTTATTTATGGCTTCGTAGGAAATTGGTTTTATTTTATTTTATATAAATTCCTAGATCCCCTGCTGGCATATTATGACACTGAAATGCATAACAAGACAAGATATAGCTCGTATAACTTGTATATTTAACAAACCACAATATCACGCCTGTTTTTCCCCGAAGGGATAGGTTAGGGATAGGATAGATATAATGATTTTCAATTTAATAGACATGTTTAAGAAACGACATGAATCGTTAATTACACTTAATTCATTACTTCTAAATAAGAAATAATCACAATGATAATTTTGGCCGGTTCATACACGACTATCAACTAGATCAAACTAGACAAAGCCCGCGCTATGGTAACCAGACAACAGATACACTGCATGTCTAAGATTCTAAATACATGATTTAAATATGCTAGTAACTAGCTAATGCCTGCGACTGTCTCTGCATTGTTCGTAATATTAACAATATGTTTTATGTACAGAGAACGAAACAAATTGACGGCAAAAATATTGAGGGCAAAAATGTACTTTACTACTGTTAAAAAATTGCTACAAATTAGAATTTATTTGGCTGCATTTTCTCATCAATCATGGCTTCGTTTTAAATGAACATATCGTAGGTTTTTTTTAACAAAAGCACTCAGTGTCTAAGATGTAACCTAGAAGTAAACGATCGAAAAAAGACTCAGGTTATCGCTTATCACTGTATTATCACAACTCGTGCTTATCACCTTATGGTGTGACAGGTATTTCTGATGTTTCAATATCAGTCAATATTTCTTTTTGAATATATTTATACCGCTATGAAATGGCATCTTATGCCGCTATGATAGAGAAATATTAGAAAAAATATAAGTTTACACAAAACGCCGCCGCCGCCGCCGCTCGTCACGACACGCCGCGTCTCCTAACTAATTGCTTTCTTCCAATTTAAAGCTGATAATGGGTTAAAGGGTGTTACAAGGCACAAGCGGAGGGCGGGAGATAATAGGATTATTATTATTACATGTCAAATCAGTTGTGGGGTAAACAGAGCACTGGGTTCACATTACAGTATCCTTATAGACCTGGCATGCTTTTACTATATTCACCCTTCTCTCAGTACACGTGTCAAAACATGATACTATACTTATACTGTTAAATACGAGGTTAAATACGGGTAAACGCTTATCTTATGTAATTACTGCAGTATATATTATACATAGCTATGTATTTTTAATTTTTATTTTTTTATTTAGCAATGGGCTTGCGTTTGACTCCTATCCCACTTGATGGAAAGCGAGATGCAGCCTAATATATAGCACGCTTTCATAGAAAGTGCCTATTCACTCTTGTCTTGAATAATTCCAGGTTGTACGAACCGGGAAATATAGAAGCCGGTAAGGAATTCCACTCTTTCGCAGTCTGTAGCAGAAACAATTTAATTACAATAAGTTTTCCTTGGGGTGACTGCCTCGTTGGTCAAGTGGTTGCATGTGTGACTGCTGATCGAAAGGTCCGGGGTTCAAATCATGGGTCGGACACTATAGAGTTTTTCTTACTTGGAATTTCTAGTCAAAACTTCTCGTACTTGCTGGGAGTCTGGATTTATTCCCGGGGATTTGGCAATAGGCTCACCACCTATTCCGTGGTGGGACGTAAACATAACTGGTGAAACGTGAGGTTGTACAGTACTCCTCTACTTACCTATTCGAGGATTCCAAGCGTGATGTTACACTTCTTCAGGGTCATTATATTTATGAGGACGAATACAATAACTATAAGTAAACCAATAGATGAAAATGAAATAAAATAAAACCGAATTCAACGCTGGAAATTGTTAAGTTTACCTTTTTCCTTATCTTCAAGTTCTTACTGTCCACGTAAGCCTGCAGTGCCAGATACAGAAATCTGTACTGCGCTTTGTTCTGCACCATGCCGTCCCGCTGCGCGCGCGCCAGCTTCACAGTATTATGGACGTCTATATCGCAGTTGAAACCTGCACGAACATAAATACCACAAAATGAATTTACGTATTTATAGGTATACTGGTTTTAATCGCATAGCTGTAATAACCAAATTGACCTCTCTTCGTACGCGGTAAATTGCAGCGCTCATGTAGATACGCGAAGCTTTCAATGCTGTTCCAACAAACGCTTGCAGAACACGTGGTACATTTTGAGAATTGTCGATTATTTAACAGAGATTAAACATCGCAAGCATGCGCCTAGTAATTTAGGTTAAGAAATGGAACAAATGGTGTATTGACTTGCATTGCATTATTTACGCACGTCAAATAAATGATAATATCGTATCGCCATAGCTCGTGCAGTTTACGACAAAATGTTCATAGCAAGACAAGGTTGAATGAAATGACAGGGGTCTCAATAATTTGAAAAGGTCTGCTTAAAAATGCCATGTTATAACCGTGAAATTAATGAATTACAAAGAAGTATGTAGAATAACAACAAGTAATCAAGTACAGAAATGTATAGAATTGAATAAAATATTTGCAAATAAATCAACAGTTGCACATATTCATTTAAGTCTCACTTTGATAAAAAACAAAAGTAACTGAACTATTTAAAAAATATATTCAGGATATATCGGTGTCAGTAGATTGTCCAATTAGCGTTAAAACTTAACGTTTTGCTACAATTCGTTACACGACTTTGGCTTGGAAAGTTCAAAGATTATAGCTTGTAGAACTTTTCGCATACCCAGGCATACACTTATGAATAGTACAAGGTTGTAAGCTCACCGGATGTTTTTATTTTATCAATGAGCATGTCTAGGACTATGAAGGTGCCGGTCCTGCCGACACCCGCCGAGCAATGGACGCACAGCACATTCTGGAATACACAAGACATCACTTCAATTACTGACAACATTATTTATATTTAATTATTAATTAGAATCTACAACACAGGCTCTCGTCCAACCGTATTTGGGATCAGATGGCAGTCTATGGGGACGTGTTTATAATTATTATTTAAACGATAGTGACAATAATATAACAGAATAATAAAAATATTTTAGCGCGGCAGTTCTGTAAGGATAGACATATTTGACACGCGGTGCTCTCTGCCTACCGCGTAAATGACCTGGCGTGAAGATGTGTACATATTTATTATTTAAATGAAATTTTACTAAGCCTCTAACTATTAACATAACGTAATGCAGTAGTGAGATCAGAAAGATGAAAACATGGCTACATATTTCCCTATACAAAAATAAATACTCAAACTATATGTGTAATATAAAATTTTGACAGTTTTACTGCACAATAATAGTGTAATAAACTGGACAAATAATTGATCATATCTATTAGACGTGTACGTTTGAGACAAATTGTATATATATGTTCACATACCTGTTCTGGAGCATTTTTCTCCTGTGAGATCTGGTACATTTTCCTATTTATATCGTCTATAAAAGTCAGCACACTTTCGGCCTCTGACGGAGTACCTTGATCCGGCCATACCTTCGAACGAAAAAATGTAACTCTTACGATGGTTATGAATATGATTTAATGTTTCTAAGCATTACGAAGAATGTAAAGGAAGCATGTGAGGTCCACAAGGTTAAAGACATTCGGCACTCGCCCATCTTCGCCTGTCGCGTAAGAATCTGAAGTAACGATATACTAATAACTCCGAATAAAGTTGTAATATACCTAAATAAAAACAGTCCACTAGTTATCAGAAATGCGCAAGCACATTTAATATATGCAGCGTATTTAGAACGAACAAGGACCAGTTTGGTGAATTTACGTCTCATTAGACAACAAATTAATAACTCACCGTGAATTGATACTGAAATACAGTCCTACAGATGTTTCTATCGTCGCTCACGTCGAGCTCTCTTAGCAGATAGTCTTCGTAGCAGGTTTCGGATATGGACTTAATTAGGAAGTCACCGTAACGCTCGTCTTGCCCTGATGCAGGCCAGTAGCGGTCACATTTTTTCTGTAATGATTACGCATTGAGATAATTCAGTAGCTGCCAGTAAAGAAAACCTCTACGCACCCGCAATTGTGTGGCAGAATACAGCCTTAGTATTTCTAATTCTGAACGGAGACTCGTGTACAATACCGGATGGAATGAAAGGTTGATGATGAAGTTTGTTGTGAATATATAATAAGGCTTTATTTACGAGAAAATGTACTCCTCGTACATACAATACATGAAAAACAAAATTGCCACCAAAAGTAAAAAAATATGAGAAAATTATGGGAACATTTCAAAGTTTTAGTAACAAATATTTATCAAGTTGAAAACGCTCTTGGCGTCATTATAATGTAACAGTATTTTAAATGACCTTTCCTTTCTCAACTTCATTTGTAATCATGGCGATGACTCTCACGTCCTCCTGCCAAATCATTCGCCAGAAGTCATCTATAGTGTTTGGGAGACAGCCTTGCGTGGCGATGTAGACTTTATCCTTAACTGAAAAGTTAAAAAATACAGAAATTTATTCGTTGCATACTCACTAGAACATTGCAATACAATTATCTTATTCGTAATAAAAATTATTATTCTACAATATTCCAATTGCTAAAACGAAGTTTTAAACAGATATGATTCTAATAGAACAAAGTTATTTTTTAATACAATGTTATTGATTAAATTGGAAAAACTTCCATGGATTTTTTTATTTGAACCCAACATATACCTATGGCTGGCAAAAGTGACTATCTCAAGCGACTCATGATGACAGGTAAAGGCTTAATTAGAATACTAATAGACTCATCGATAGCTCTAGATTATGTAATTCGTATTAGAATACTTACCCGCATTCCGAAACAGATTTCCATTAATTTTATCCATCTTTATGCACCTCTTCACCTCTCTAAGAGCGTCGTCCGATAGAGATTTAGTGACCAGCGGTACAGGTCTCTTCGTATCGCTTCTGAGCACTAAAGCTGCATGAGAAAAAAGAAATAAAAATCTGGTCATTGTTTATAAACAATACGCATACTAGGTAAAAGCAAATCTTTGTATTTGAAATAAAGCTAAATATCTTTGTATGTCACAGTTTGCCTAATCAGTTGACACTGTTCCAGAGAATTCCACCAGAGGCCACTACGCGGTATGGCAAGTTTTTATAAACAGAATTCCCAAGGTAATGAACAAGCTCTTTCATAAATATTTAACGGATTAACACATCCAACAATTTGCATCAGGGAGCGGACGTGATCGGAGCTAGTTATTGGATCCTTGTGTATACGACGCATTAGTATGGCGCCGACGTGCTAAAAGCCTGCGACGACGACTGTAATTTTCCTCGTTCGTATCGAACTATCAGACTACCGAAAACAGGATCTGTTACTCTAATATCTGTGTCGCCAATAAATTATTGTGTTTACTTTGCGAGCAAATTAACTTTGATATTGGATGTACGTATATAAAAATATTACAATGCACGCTGTCCAAGCTTTCATTGGATGATTGCACGGAGCTGGATGAATCGCAGAGGCGTGAGGAGCGGATGTAGTTTGCGTTGATGTAATCCGCTTCGGGGCGATCACTGGTTTTCCGTAAAATAACACGTGTCTGATCGTCTGTAACAAATAAAAATAAGCAACATTAAAATTATTTCACTGAGTAGTGTCATCTTACTCACTTAGAACTGTACCCACGGAGATATGAGGCTCGAGACTTTTTTGTTTACGTTTCGAGCCTAGGCACGTATTTATAACTTTACGAACTTGTGCACATTTGAAAAACTAAATAGTTCTTAATGATTCAAGAAAACATCATCAGGGGGCCTTCGGGTATGAAAGTACTCCAGAATGAGTTCTATGTCGTATTATCTGCTAATCCTCGAGGCAATCTTGACGCCCTATTGCCCTAACTCGTCGGATTAGAAAAAGAAATATGTTACCGAAAGTGAAACAATAAAGAGATTGAGGGCATGAAATCCAGGTATTACTTTAGTTATATTTGTGATCACACATTTATTCAGTGTTTCCGATTAATCACTTAAAATCAATGAATAAATACGAAATGTCATGTTATTAATCAATCTTATTATAACAAGGAGTGCACATATATATAATATAATGTGAATAGGCTTGTCCTAGGTACGCATGCTCCATTTTATGACCCATCATACACTCGTAATATACGAAACTCCAGCCTATCAGATAATATACGGAAACTTAACGAATTACACTAAAATTTTCCGATGTCCGGTTTTCTTATTTAGGTACACCAGGCCAACGATCACTTAGAGTTCAATGAATAAACCGACCGCGATTACTAATCGTGGGGTGCGGGAGTATAATGTATGAATGTATAAATCTATCAAAAGATCCGTTGTGGGCCAAGGAGACAGAGGTCAATACCCGGCTCACGTGTGAGATATGAATTCATTTGGTTATTACAACACAATAAATTTTCAATCGATTATTTATTTAGCTAAAATAAGTATAAAAGATGACGAATAAACCACAATATTTGTTGTATTTAAAAAAATATAGAAAGTCTCTTAATAAATAATTTACTGATGCATCTACCAACCCACATATTGGTATCATAATTTAGAATTTTCGATAAGAAATCTCTATATATAGGTATGACTGGATATAAATTATGATTAGCTCACATGGTAATATGTTGCGATATCTGTTCTTGGCTGTGTTTTCGATCTTCATGCCCTCGATCGTAGTGAACACATGTATGTCTTCGACCATCTTCAGCGAATAGAACTCTCCGTCAAAACCACATTTGTTCTCTGACTTTCGGAACTCTTCCATTTCCTGTAAGTAATATCAAATGATTATTATTAAATTGAATTAGATTAACACTTCTCCATCGCTACATCCAATACATTAGTCTCTCGATGGTGCGATCCAAGTGTCAACTGGACAGAAGCTGTGATAATGGAAATAGCACTGCAACCAGCGAAACAAAGATAGGAAGACATGCCATTATAATGTCAGCAATTATCAATAAAAATAAAACAATCAAGTTATTTCTGTTGTAATGAAAACAATAGATACACGCCTCAAAAATACAGTGTTCTTGAAAATCGATTGTTTCATTCGTTATTTCCGTAACATTTACCGATGATGAATATTAATCAGATTTATGAGTATTCAATTAAACTACGGTTCCTCAACAATTATACCATCAACACTGACGGCGAACAAACGACGAACGAACGACGCTGTATCCGAAGAGGTAGCCCGAGGAGTGTAGTACGTTTACGTTTACGTCCCTCTATGGAATAAATGGTGAGCCTATTGCCATACACGGGGCACATTTCAAGACTCCGAGCCACTACTAGAAAATCTAAATTAGAAACATTCAAAAGTGCCCGACCCGGGAATCGAACCCAGGACCCCCGATAGGCAGTCGCGCTTGCAACCACTCGACCAACGAGGCAGTCAATTCTAGTAATAATTATAGTAATAGCTCTAATATAGAGTTAGAGATGTCCTCTATAACAATACTTTTTTGTTTATCTTTTGTATTAACAAAGTATTCCGTAACAAATACTCGTATAACTCACTTAATATGGTTATATACAAGTTAATGTATGTGTGTAACTTGTGAACTATAAATATATAACAAAAGTGTGACCTTAGTTACAAAAGCAAATTTGCATTTGATTATATTTCGATAACGTAAAAATAACTCAAGTAATGAACGAAAATTTAGATAACATATGAAAAACGGTATATTTACATTAAATTTATTTAAAAAAAAAACAGAATGAAATGTCTGAGCGCATTAAAGCTTCTGGCTGGAGATGGAGCTGGCTAGGCAACTCTGCCAGATCACGAAGAGTAACCAAAAAAACGTAACATCAAACCCCTAATCCGCGAAGAGGCAGGCAGGTGAGTGTAGTAGTCCCACGTTTCACTAGTTACGTTTACGTCCCATCAATAAGAGTATAGTTTGAAACGGCAGACCAACGATGTAATAATTGTTAATAAGAGAATTTAAATTAAGATTGTAGTCATCATCATGAGCCTATTGTAGTCCACTGTTGGGCAAACGCCTGCCTTCAGTTAATTATCTCAAATGGCTATCTCGACCGCTCAATTATCGGGCAGAAATGTACCGCCATGGACAGTCCCGCTAAATCGTTATAGACAAAGTATCGTCGGGCACGAGTGCTATTTTGTTTTCCGAGGAGCCAAAGGCTTTGTTGTAGTTTGTCTAATATCAATGAACGTCGAAAATAACAAAACCTGTGTCCACGATCGCGGCTGTGAGCGTTATCTACGCCGCGGGGGGTACCCTAAATGAGGTACGTTGTGAATTGACTACGATCACATTGTTGCTTGTTTTAATAACGATGTATTTATTGAAATTGGATCCGTGTCAGGGCGGAGAAAGAATACATCCCCGGAGTCGTCAGATGCGACTATGCCCGGCGTTGGCAGGTCGCGGTGCCTGCGGCCAGCTCATCACAGCCGCGTGCCCTGACCGCCAGGGCAAGAGTTCAGGCGGTGCGAGCAGCCGTGCTTTGCGATCCTCAACCCACATGCTCAGCGTGGGGATTACCGGTAATAGCCCCCAGGCGAGACGTATCTCTAGCAGTGATGATTATCGCTCGAATCCTAAGCACGGGTCTCAGATTCTCTCTCAACTAGAATAGACATGGAATATTTTCGAACGGTAAATGTCGACAGTATACTGAATACTGTAAAGGTTTCGAGGGGGGCCTTGTTGGTATCTAAAAATAACTGCGGTAGGTTTTTAGGCATTTGCAGTTAATTATCATCGAACTATCGCCGGTACCACGCTGCTTGCTGTACCTACGAAAATATGTGTTGCAGGTGATTTGATTCATTATACTGGCCTGATATAAATTGTATATATGAAATATCTTACTACAGATTATACTGGCCTGATATAAATTGTATAT
>DWTR01000160.1:0-11604 GCA_018244935.1 Ardaris minthe | reverse complement strand
GCCACTATTAGAAAATCTAAATTAGAAAAATTCAATGCTGCGCGACCCGGGAATCGAATCCAGGACCTCCCGATCGGCAGTCGCGCTTGCAACCACTACATATATATGTGCACTCATTTTGATGGAGATTTGTCGAATTGTATTTGAGCCTGGCAGGACAAAGTCTGCCGGGTTCAGCTAGTATATAATAATAACAGTATGTAATAACATGCAAAAACAATGACAGTTCTGTTGCGAATTATTTAAGACAGGTGGCATTGCTCACGCGCTTCGCATTGCTTGAGCAGTTGTTGGCCATAAAACCCCCGCTGAGTATGCGAGTTTCCGATCGCACAGTCGACGCCTTGCACCGATTTCGCTGCTTCTCGTAGGCGGCCAGCGCATTTGACAGTGCTTAGATAAGCTGCCATGTACCGCGATCAGCCGCTCGTTAGAGTCCTATCTGTTATGTAACAGGCTACACCAGAGACAGATGAGGTGGGCTTGAGGTCAGAAGATGTACTTTGGAACCAGACCTTTCTATAATACGAAGGTGTTTGAAGTGTGCCAATCCCCAGTTGGACAAGGTGGCTTACTGTGGCCTTAGAGCTTTTCAATCTGCTAGGAGATCCACGTTCGACAATGGAACTTGAAGCTTGTAGCGATTGGTTTGACAGTAAAATAGGTACCGGTAACCGAAACGGTGCTGCAGGTCGCTTACGATGGATGCCACTTTTGTATGTTATTTATGAGATGAAAAAAATCCTTGTTTTCTTCCTCGCCTTTATAAATAACACAAAACTTAAAACAATAATAGTATATAATTTTTCATTGCCATTTTGGATATCTGGTTTAATTTAACATTAAATAACAATTAACAGGCGTAAGGAACCCCTGTCTTAATAACCCAAGTCCACCTCTTCGGCACGTGGTGCACTCTGCTGTGTAAGTAATGAGGCTCTGTCGACTGGTTGATTGCGATATAGCTGCAGTTTAGGCGCTGCGAGAAGTTGCGCTCTGCCTCTGCGATCGCCCACAATGATGGACAAGACTCCCCTATGAACGTTCACAAAAGCACTTCTTAGAGGACGCCTGTATTGCGCATGACCTGAAACAGGCGTGTGATGTGATGTGAATAATTAAAAGCCTTGTACTAATTAAACTAGAAGACATTAGCGGTTCTATTCCTACAGTACGAGGTTTGTTGCATATGCTACGGCCGGCAGCGGTCACTTCTGACTGTTCCCGGATCGTTTGCTACTCTATCCATATAAAAAATGGCACGCCGTATACTTGCATACCCTTAAAAGAAGACAAAAATGAAAACTGAAATCTGTAACCATTTCAATTGCTATCCAGTATCACTTACAGATAGATATGTTGAAACTTCTTCGAGCTGGACGAATAGTTTTGCGAAATCGGTTTTGCTGCTGGCTTCCATAGAGTGGAACTCTCTGCCGGCGTCTGTTTTTCCCGATCCGTATACGTAACATCGCGGCTATAGACAAATGAGCTTAGTACACTCGTAAGTTTCACCATTTACGGTTAGGTCAAACTATGGAATAGGGGCTCTACTGTTCCCGTTCACCGGGCATAAGTTCATACGTCAAGCCGCTTCTAGAGATTTATAGTAGAAAATCGTTTCCCGATTCGTACAACTTGGAATTGGTCAAGACAATAGTGAAGAGGAACATTCTAGCCATGCTACCTCCTAGGATCTAGATTACCTTCAAGTGAGGACGTTGCCAACTGTGAGACTATGGCTATGGAACAATGTTGTTGCTCCTGATGGCTAAATTAAGCTGACGAGGCTCGAAGTGTGTAACTGCAGTAGTGCTCAGTAACACAAATGTGGAAATATAGTTCCATGGCGATAACGGAACATAACATCATGCCTGTATTTCACCGAACGGAAAGGCCAAGAAGTGTAGCACACTCTCACGATTAACCACTAATATTATTCCTCCTACCATGAAATGGGGAGTAAGCTTATTACCATACACCGTGCACAGATCCAGAATCCGTGCTGCCACTGGGAGTTTCAAGTTAGATAACCCAATAATACTTTGTACGACCTAGGGATCGAATCCAGGACCCCTTGATGAGCAATTGCGCTTGCAACAACTCGACAGACGAGGCTAACTGATGACAACAGTTTTACTTAATCGATTTGTATGACTTTTTAATGTACTTTAATGTAATAAAGTACTTTGATGTACTTGTATGTATGACTTTTAAATTTCGTTTCGATACATTTACTTTAAATGGACATTCAACCATTATTCACATGTATGGATACATATATTGCACAAATTTGTGAAAAACACAGATTAAACAATAAATTGTCCTCGTTGTAGCTCCAAATTAAAAACAAAGATATTTTTCCCTGTATACGTAGAGAAAATCATGTCATTACGCATACATGTCGGACTGTGTGGTAGCCATAAAATGAAAGGTACGGGGACTATGTGTACTGACCCATAATTTGAAAAATCCTTATCATTAATTAAAAGAAAATTCTACCAAGATGCTCAACCGTTGTACCGAACATTAAACAAACATCATTTTTAGCTTTTAATATTTTCTCATTAATAATTGTTTACACAAGAGCGGTATCGCAACAACTGCTGGTGTAAAGTATTATGCTACGAAAATAATCAATGACACGACATCATCCCATCATCAACATATTGCAGTTATGCCCATAATAACCACGCTGGGCATGCGGGTTGGGGCTCGCAGACCACGCCTCATCGCGATCTGCCAGCGCCGGGCTTAGTCGCCTTTTACGATAACCTGTACCCCGGCACGCGATGATACAACCGGATAACGAATTGAAACGTCGCCTCTCCTAAGTGAACGTAACCGGGTTATTGGCTCACTACCTATTCCATGATGGGACGTAAAGTAGTCAATGAAACGTCCGAATGTACAAGTACTACGCCACTTTCCTTAGTTCTTCGGGGAGATACAGGCGTTATGTCACGGGTGTATTCGTGACTCGTGATGTGGTCACCCTACTTAACATCGCTGCAAATTGGTAAAATGTTATATTAACAATATTTTAAATTGCCGATAGGACGAACAGTACTAGAGTGGTCGTCCATGGGACGTGTCAACCCATGGCCAAATAGTCCACAATGTTGGCACTAATATTATTACTGAGCGTCCCCGGGTTACACTGCACTAATCATGAAGATTTATTGAGGACCAAGCGCTCGGCCGTGTCACGTGGTAACATAACACCTTTTGTAGTCTCTTTCTTTGTTCAGTGAAAGTGATGCTTCGCATATCTAGTATTGAATGTGATTTGCTTTCGATCTGTTAATCGGGGTCCTGTGAGTCCACAATAGGATATAGGCCTCCGTTAATCAACACCACTCAGTGCTGATTTAACTTGCGACCTTTCAGAGTTAATTTGCGACTTATTGACTCGAGTATTCCCAGGATGTCGCACAGGTTCCATTTGTTAATATGATAGCTATTTGATATCTTAAGTACTTGTCCAAATGTTCTATATTATGCAGATGAAGGCATCCTTAGTGTTATAATTATCGAGGGCCACGTAGTTCATATCAGTATTTTTTTTGGCAGAACTATTATAGCAGATTTATTTTCCTTCGGGTGCGATTTTGAGTTACTTTTGTTAAATAATTATAATAGTCATGATACACGAATCTCGACGACTCAAAATATCACCATCAAGATTATCGTGACCAGCTGAGACTAGCCCACTGCTGGACCACGCCTTTTCCAAGACAACCACTGAATGCGGCCGGGACTCTTCTTATCTAGTCTATTCCAACGCTTATTATACCTTATTTGTGATAAATAAGGATAAGTTTTTTATTCAGTACACTATAATTTTCATGTCACTATAATATTCTAATTCTAAAATTCGACCTCTTACTCCGGGAGACCAGGATCAAATCCCTAGCGCGCACCTCTAAAAAAATGTACGTTTTAAGTTTATATATCACTTGCTATTGGATATGTGCCCGGTGCATGGCAATAGGCTCACCACCTATTCCATAGTGGAACGTAAACGTAACTGGTAAAACGTGGGAGTGTACTACACTCCTCTGCCTACCTCTTCGGGGATTACAGGCGTGATTTACGATAGGTTCCAAGTAGCCGCTGTTTCGTAAAACTATGATTTCTTAAAGCTGACACCCAGGTTTTGTTTATTTCTATAAAGTTTATTTATCATCAGAGGTAGCTGAAGGCTGTCGCGTGCGCTGCGGAGATAAGCAATATGAAATAAATCCAAGGCTTATGTTCCTCTGACTCTCTAACCCGTTCCATTCTAGACCATATGCTCTTAACCGTAAAGTTCACGTTCGAGTGACACCTGGAAGACATTTAGCGGTCTATTTATCGACTCAGAGCTCGTATAATAACGTGTCTCCGTAAACTGAGTTAAGAATGAAATTACTTCCATATATAGATAGCATCCAACGCGTTCTGGTACCATACAAATTTTTATCGCATCATATTTAAGCTCTCCTCATATTGAGTTCATTATTTCCAGAATGTCCTCGTTCCAATTCTACTTGATAGAAAAATTCAGTTTCTGCTGTTAGTGGTGATTTTGTATTCAAAACAGTGTAATGCAAATCTGGAGCTAAGAATATTTATCGAAACAATACTTTTATTACAGTTCCGACGAGCGACATTATCACGGAGGTCTTATTGATTGTATATTTTGATTATTATCTTATTGTCTCGACAAAGCTTTGACAGCCTTTGCCCAGAAACGAAACCTAAATTTAATATAATTGGATACGATTTACACTATCTGTCAATATTAGAACAGAGAATTGCCTATTTTCCAAATCAATATTTAGCAATATTCGGAACCGTCTATTAATTATCATTTTGAATCTATAAATCGTAACTAACCTAATAACTTTATCTTGTAAATAGTGTCATATTTTAAAGTGTACCATAAAGTATCTATTTCGCATCGGACGGAAAAGTAGTAAGCTTCACAGGAGCCTTACGTGACAGTAGCTGAGATGATTATGAAGCCCCTCGTTTTTTCCATAATCCCGTGTCCATGGGAAATGTCCGACAAAGAGCAATATGTTTCTAATAAAAAATAAACTTCCATTCGGACACATGCCACGAACGCGACAATGGCATTGTCAAATAGAACAACGCCGAATGTTCCAGATATGGCCCGCAGTGTTTTGTCGGCGGGATTTCTTCAATCCGCCCACGAGGTTTGTTAAGTTGTATTGTCTGAATGAAATCGGGCCACCACTTGCTACAAATTATAATTGGACGCAAAATTTTCAGCTTTTGGGTTTCAGCGCTTACAAGCACAGAATAGTATGGTTTATGGTAGTGTCTTCATTATCATCAACCATTTATTGTTCCAATGTTGGACAAAGATCTCTTCTCAAAAGATTAAAAGCCATAGTTTGCCACTGGGGGTTAGCAGAGTCCATAAACTTTGGAGAACTGTAGTGTGAGCAGCTTTTCCCATAATGAAAGAGATTTCTGCGCTCACCTCCGTGCTTTTAAGCCCGTAAGTGGCAGCCTGATTACGCTCCCCACTTTCTTTAATAGTTAATTAGCGCTTATTGTTATGCGATTAGGTGCACAGGAGTATGCAAGTAAGTTTGCATGAAGGCTATATGTCATATAGTTTACAATTGTATGTCAAGTAAAAGAAAATTATGACCGTTTATCACATTGTAATTGGCGTTCTTATCAAGTAATATTCAATAAGTGTCAACACTGCATCACTATCAACTGAGTGTATCACATTGGCGAATTCTGACAAGTTGAGTAGGCCGCTAAACCCGTGGACGGCGCTCGTGACACACGTCCTATCGGATCTACGGGATTATCCCTTGGGATTACGGCGACAGAGTGCCGCAAGATGGACACTGAGCTTCCATCACTCGCTTGAATTTAATCTTCACTGCCTGGATCCTGGTAGTATCTAGATTTTGAGGATATATAAAACTTATCTTACGAGAAGTAAATTGATTTTTACTAATAATATCACATTTATACTCTTAAAAATGAATTAAATCGCCTAAATATTTTGTACATGGAATAATAATAACTTATGTGATCAGAGGAATTTGTTAAGAAGCCACTGAATTCAATAGTTTGGTCGGTGCTTCCAAGCCTTAGAATATCATTAGCGGAAGCATTTAAGAAGAAAGCTTGTGAAGTCGAACAAACGTTCATATCGGAACAAAAACCTATTATTATAAGTTCTTTCCATACACGTATAAGTTTAAAGCTAAATTGGATTTCATTCAAACTGTAATGGCTGAATATTATGCATTCGTTTCCGTCCTGTAGAGGCTGCCCGAGTATTCTGTACGAAGGTCTTTGTGCTAACAAGCCCCGCTCTCAGTCGACAGTTTTTCCAACAAAGCTAACAATTCCATGTTAAACTCGGAGAATCATTAATTCAGTTTAGAACTTGAGTCATTACAAGCGCTTATGTTCTTTGGAGGCTACTTAATAGTCTCTACTCGTGTTTTGTCTTAAGTTGTTTCTGTTAGCGTTGAGTACATCGGGTCAAAGTGTGCGCAGATTGAAAGACATTTCTGTACAGGGAAGGTTTTGTCTAATCCCTTTTGTAAAAACGAAGTGCTTATATAATATATCATCATATTCAATTTTGATTTTTCCATTTTTTTTTTCATTTGATTTACGTGCATACATAGAATTTGTATATTAAGTGGGTAGTAACAGGAGGTGATCACTTCACTATTCAAAATTAGACTAGTGTCAGTTTGAGGACAGAGCCAACTTCGTGCATTCAGCTGGATTTACCACATGTTGCTCGTAATTTAGTCCATGCTCCCATGCTATAAAAATAACCTTCTGTCTTTTTATTTTTCAGTGTGATTACACACTCATAAGGAGACAACGAACATTCATCGCCCCATATATATGAGGAACTCGAAACTCTCAGCCAAGACAGATCTTCTCAACTATTACGGAATTAGCAATGCATAGCCTGACTCTATGAAAAATCTTAGATAATTCATAAACACCACTAAGAATTACCATCTGCATCCAAAGAATGTCAGTCGGAAAGTTAATGTCGTTTTATACATTTTTTATTTATGTTGCCTATGAACAAAAGTGAACTGTAATAGAATAGAATAGCCCTAGGCACTAAATGGAACAGAGCGACTGTGAAATCGATAAAGAGTAAATAAACAAAACTAGTATTGTTCTCTCCCCACTCTGCACTGCTTCTTACTCCGCTGGGCTCGTCACGGGAACCTAAAGACTTAAACAGGGTGTATTCAAATGTTTACGTTCGTCAGATGCCCCGGGAGTTTATCGTCGTTGGTATTACGGTGCGGAGTAATTATTTCACTGTTTGCCTTTCGCTTTATGGCGTCGAATAGTGAAACGTTCTAGAGCCTTTGTTCTTATATTTGAATTTAGTGTACGTTCCAAAGTTTTGAAACTGCAGAACATAAAGTTGCTCTGTGGGTAGACAAATGATTACTGTTATTATGTGCTCTCGAACACTCGATTTGAATTATTATTTGTCTAACTTATTCGAGTGGATTTTGATTATTTTTTGGAACTGTCTTTTCTCTCTTATTATTTCCAACATAAAGGCAAAACAGGGTCATAAGCTCTTATCTTATTTAACAAGAATATTAGCGGTATTCCGAAGAACTGCCGGGCAACCAACACCTTATTATATTCCATACGTATCCCATCACATGTACACTAAGTTACAAAGCGACACTCGGCACCATGCTTTCATACCTTCTCAAAGATGTTTTGCCCTCCATAAAAGGTAATGTAATATATAACTCCTGAAAGTGTATGGACACGAATTCAAGTGGTTGCTTTTAAAATTTTTTGGCCCAATATTACTAGAGCGAATTTATGGTCGTGTTTTGTGCACGGAGACAAAAATGTTAATGATAACAATACGCATGCTACCTTTTCGCAGTCTGGGCGTAATTTTTACACGGAACCATATTAACTCTTGTATGAAATTAACATCACCCTCTCGCGGAAATGGAATTGTAATCAGTCAGAGTGTATGTAGTAGTCATTCAGTTTGTTTTCCCTGTCAAACGATTTATATTTCTGTTCTCCGCCCTCTTTCTTACATACATTTTTAGTCTTCAAAACGTTTCAACATTATCCTATTAAGTCATGCTTTATTTCAAAAATCCGTTCGGTGCTCTTTAGTTTCTTAGTGTCGCGTGTGATTCCATTGAAATAAACGGTTGTAAATAACAGCCGAAGCTAACGAAAGTTATTTCCATTATTATAATTGCAATGTTTAATACCGGGTACGGTAATATTCACTACAACTAGTGTGACGTGTTAACATCGAGAGATGGGAGACCGTGTGGTCTCACACTAGCCAATAAATCTCGAATGCCCTAATTTGGCTCCGCGGACACGACTGGCATGGCCTAGCCTTGTCTGCACCGCTAATCTATCGCTTGTCCATAATGGCTGGCGGTTCGCGTGTGACGAACGTTTCCAACAGCCTTCTGCTGATGTCATATTGCTGCATAGTATTTTGTACGCGAGTCATTATAATCATCGATATCATTACAAGCAGTGTTAGTCTGGTGGTTGGAAATTTAGCCTTCCACTCCGGAGTCCTAGGTTCAAAGTTTGTCGGTTAAGAATAACAAAATGCCTTTTAACATTAAACACAATTGTTGTAACGTAAAAGGAAAATATTGTGAGGAAACCGGGCATTATAGAGTTCTCCGTTAGATTCCCTAAGACGGTGAAGTTGATCAAATCAAATTTGACCGGCATGGTATGCCCAGCTGTGCCCTTGACCCTTGTCATTTTGAAAGGAGAATCATAAATGTTCAAGTTCAGACCTGTTACAGTTATTTACAGTAAAATATTTTTTCTTTATAGCAGTATCGATATAGAGTAACCAATTAAAGCAAAACTGCTCTAAGTCTACTAAGACAGCTTTGCTTAGAGAAAGTCAAAATTAGGAATAACCAATAGATTCTATAAGAAAATACCCGCTTCTATAGTAAATATAGCAAATTACAGTAATTATAAAAGAACCCTAAAAGTTGGTCTTACACACAAATGTTTAATTGTTAAATGTGTCGCGAGAGTTACACATTGTGATGAAGCAAACCGGTTTGACTCGCGTTTGTTGTTCCGTGCTGGCCCGACCAGTTTCGGACCCATACGAGGTCCTCATGAGCTGCCGCCGATTGCAGCGGGATACAATACATTTAACTCAATATAGTTTTTATATGAGTTAACTGGTGAAACCTGGGAGTGTACTACACTCCTCTGCCTACCTCTTCGGGGATTACAGGCGTGATGTTACGTATGTTTTTATATGTAATATATAAACATTTTGCTTTGTAATGTTATAATAAAGGTAATAAGTGTAATTTTAATTTTTCTATTTCGTTACTTATTTTGATCAGTCAATTATGCCGAAAGAGTATATATATATATATATATATACCGTAAGAAGTCGCGTGCGGCGCACAATAAATACATTTTGTAGTTTTTGCACCTGTATGTACAAATAAACACATGCATGAACAAAGTTATGAATGTATTAGAACTATGTCAGATCTGTAAGGATAGAGATATACGCCAGTCAGAGCTCGTCACCTCCCCCGTATGGCAACTGCCGTCGTGATATAACAATAGTGATGCTGTTTGGGCTTGCGGAGCTCGCTCGCTGTCAACTGGGTCAAACCAGTATTTGTGCGACACGACGCCATGCCGCGTTCTGTGTCGCTGATGATTTACTCGTTGGCGAATTCCGAAAGCCAACAGCTGTTTCGTGTTTCGAGTACTTGCCGTCTCTGTCTTGCAATGTTTGCATTTAAATTCCCACCTTTGTCTCAGTACGATACATTAGCGCAAATTTATTCCAAGTTATTCTAATGCACTTAGTTGTCATGTAGTAACACAATGTTTTTATGTCTACTATTACTTTAGTTCCACGAAATTACTGTCCAACAGCGTATCACTATGTTAATAAGGTAATTTTGGCTAAGAAGAATAAACATCTCATTGCGACTATCATGCATTACGATGGTTTTGTATTCGCTGATGGATGCTATGACCGATGTCTTGGATCTGCACTCACAGGTCCTTCCGCTTGGCGTCAGCGTCGAATAGTGTATTGTTTGCTTCGGGCGCCACTCTTCTTTCGTACTCTTCAATCTCACGCTATCTTCGTACAGCTGTATCAAGCTTGTGTTGTCTGTATACTCAAGGTGTTTGGCTCGATGCTTGTGGCAATTGTATTTGTAATAATTATTCCGTTTTAGCTACAATTCTATTGTAGTAAAAATAAATAAGTGATTTCGTTTATTTCCTGCCGCTTTGTGTCTCGTGTGGGGATTCGCATTAATATGATTTAATGTTACGTCTTTAGATACAAGATTCGCTAGTAGTTTTTGTGTGATATTTTGTACTGTTTATGCTCCAGTTTTTAAATTCATGCATCTCATTGGTGTTCCCACTGCAAGCAAAAATATCCATCTAAGATAAAAATAACTAGTTAGTGAGTGTGAGTGCTTGGGTGTTCTCGACTAGCCCTTAAGCTTTGCGAACTGCAACAACAAGGTTTTTGCTCTGCGAGCTGTCAATTAATCTGTTTGTCTCGCTGGGGACCGGTGCTCTTTCAAGAGAAACTTAAACTTAGTATGTAAAACGGATCCTCTCCCATTTTTTACATTCTTTGTAATAACCTTTACTTTGATTAAAGTTACTTTGTTTGGATTTTATAGTAGATTCCATAAAATTTACTTAACTTGTTTCGTTTCTTAAATCGTTCTAATACGTTTAAGGCTTATATTTCATTCGCATGCCTAGGTTATTATATTGGGCGGAAGTTATAACGGTATCCTATGCCCATAGAATAATTTTATTTAGACTGATTACCACAGCCACGGGACCCCGAAGACGTGACGTGTTGCGTTGCAACAGAAACATAGTGAGGTATAGGTTTGGCAAAAAGCTTGTTTGTTACGCTAGCAGTGTACCCGGTGAGGCGAGCTTCTCTCTTAAGTTTACAATTTATAGCAAACTCGCATTTCCTATTCCTCAGTCTATACATTCTCGTCTTACGAAAGTGCTCCAGTTACTGAGGAGATATTTCTCGGAGAAACAACAGGCGAATTTCGAGAAATTGAATAGGAAATAACAAGTGCTTTACATTATCTGCATCGTTACGATTTACATTTGAATTGCCGTATTCACTCTTGGCTTATTAATCCTCTTTGAAATTGACTTTGCTATATATACTAGAAAAGAATAGGTAGAATAGTCATATCTGCAGGCATTCCAGAGCACCAGAGTAGGAAAAGGATAGTGAGGATGCAATTAATTCAGATTGTAACAATTATTGTTAATAAAACTTTTAGTTAATATTGACTGGTAAGTATTGTTACCAGTAAGTGTTAATAAAGTGAATGGTAACAAGATTCTGCACTTTCTGCACTGAACTGAACTGAACTGATTCTGCACTGAACATCACCGAATATTATTATTTTTATGTTGTGGAAGTAGTTAGTAATATTATGTCGTATTTTTTCTGACCAGAAAAAAAGGCCTTCGTCACCACGAAGGCGTTGTTACTGCTGCGGACTAAGATCTTCC
>DWTR01000159.1:0-11643 GCA_018244935.1 Ardaris minthe | reverse complement strand
AGGGATCCGACTAGTTTGGGGCCTAGCCGAGATCTTTCTACATCAGCTCGTAATGTGGTTGCGGCGGAGAGTCATTATTTTCGATTAATATTTGCTCATTTAATATGCGCTCCATCGCTTACCGTCGTTACTAACGTCGCAAATTCGCAACATTCGCAACTTTCTTCATTGGCCAGCATGTAATTAGTGCTTTAGAGTAATCGTGAAATGAGGTATGAACATTTATTGACACTTTTACCTTGTCTCTTGAACATTCATTGACACTTGTCGATGAATCTATAATCCATTCGTGATTTAACTGTAACATCCGATTGTAGAGGCGATATAGGAAAAAAACAGTAGATTTAAAAGACAACATGTATATAGGTTAAAATAATTGAGCTACTTAAAATGTGATGGACGTTTATCAAATATAAAATCGCATATATTGAAAATGTTTTGCGTAATTAAATAATTACTTTATATGGATGAACTGCATTTATGCAGTGTACGAGTATATGAAATTTAATAATAATATTACGTTTCGATTCGTTAAGTGTACGTAGTAAATCGCAAATTTTAAAATTAACGTGATGTATGTGACTGAGCCCTTGCTACAAAATTGTTATTTTAAGCAGGTCGGCTGCAGGCGAGCACCGCGGGATCAGGGCTCAATTAGTTAGCTAAGGACGCTCCGCTTCGCTTCAACCCCGCGCGCTGCTCCGAAGCAACTGGTGCGAGACATCAATGTTCAATTCAATCAGATGTATTATAAAATGTTGTTTGAATATTTTTACTTTTTATATAAACAGATATATTCAAATCATTTGGGTTACGAAAATAATTGTGCGTACTGTTACTTCTGTTGAGTTAGAGGTCGTGGGTTCAATTCTAGCTCAAGACGAATAATACTGCGCTGCGCTTGTACTGTATTCGTTGAAAAAATATCCAAATCTTTGATAATAGGAAGAAGGAATTGGCAAGTGGATGATCTGTCGCTCATTTAACAAAAATTACGAGCAAGTGCACTCATGTAAGTCGACATCCATATTTTAAGAGGCAACAGATAAGATTGAGAATAAAAATTTAATGGACGGTTCATAAATTTGAATACTTAACGGATTTTCCTATATTGCTTAGCTCACGGCTCTAAGAGAAGTCATGTTAAGAACAGATAGTATGAAACTTATAACGTCTTTATCTCATACGAACTTTGTTATAGCATACAAATTGGATCCCGGAAACTATAAAATACTGTCGAAAATTTATATCACTGCTCACATTTCTATTGGGGTAAATAATACACAATAAACTTACAAGCAACTGGGGCTAAGGCACAACGCACACGTATTATAAATAAGTTCTTACTTTTTGTGTCTTTCTATCTTTACAGTGGTTGGGTCACATCGATGTTGTAAGGATACTGTTCCCATTGCTCTCCATTGTACGTCAGTATTGCGAGTATTCGTGTAAATTATCATTATGATATCGTCATGCTAGGTCCCGTACTGGGTAGGCAGTGAGTACAGAGAGCCAAATTTCTCTACGCCTACAACTGCCCCTACCCTATCCTACTACTACCCCTAATAGTATAATACACTCCCACGTTTCACCAGTTACGTTTACGTCCCTCTATTGAATAGGCGGTGAGCCTACTACTATACATCGGGCACAAATCCAGACTCAGAAAATAATAATTCCTTATATTGTGAGTTTACACGTATATTTTATTATTTCAATAAGTCCACCTCAGAATTCTACCGTTATCTAGGGTCGACTAGAATCCAACGTCAGTTCAAAGGTCACTACCTAAATAAATAAACAGAAACAGAAGCTGGTCTAACAGAAACTTCAAAAACAAATAAATAAAATGAGTATTTAATTTTTAACGTTACAAAATGGAAGTGCTTGTCTTATCGATGCAATCCTTTTTTTATGATTTGATCCAATTCCCAAGAATCACTAAATTTCAAGCTCCGTGACCGTCGATCTCAATAAAACGCATATAAATGTAAATATTTATGTTAAATTTGAGATCAGTTTCAACTGAAGTGACCGCGCTGTGTCGCTTTATGTGCTCCGTGGTGCGCGGCATCAACTTTGAATTGTGCTTGGCAATAATAATCGATTTTACCAGGTGTTTCAATTTACAATGATTTATGAGAACAACGTATTATTAATACATAATATGTACGTGTACAATTCTCAGAAATTCGATAAATAAATTTGATAAATTTTGCAGTTGAAATGTAGAAAAATGCTGGTCGATATTAAGGAAGGAAGTGGTTGTGTCCTTTTCTAGTTTTTGGTTTTAAGTTCAACGCGGTTGTTTTTAGTCTAACTTCGTGTTTAAATTTATTTTAATTCATTTTATACGTGTTATTTGTTCTTTTAACATGTTGCCTTTGAAACGCTTAAAAAGAAATTCGTTTCAAGTGTAGTCTTTAATGAATCTAAGTTATGTACATATAATATAACCATTGTGTATTTAATACTTTGTTTGCTGTCCGCTGTTTTTTATTACTTGGACTCACTTATACAGGATGAGTTGAGATGATCGTTGGACAGAAAAAAATCTGACCTATCCAATTTCATTACTCGACTATTTTACGACCAGTGTGTCCTATCGCGGTATACAGAGTGTTCTTTTCAAATTAATATTGCTGGCACATTGTCGTTGAAGATTGTAATTCCATATTGTCTTTATTTCAAACAATATCAAACTGCATATTAATGATAAATTAATAAGGAGAATAAGTTTTGAAAATTATATAAAAGAGAATTTTCATTCGTAATGAGATAACTCATTTGGTTTTATCGCTGATTTATTCATTCGTTCATAAGAAAGAAATATGTATTTTGATTTATCTTTGCCGTAAGTTAAATATTGCGTATGTATTTTAATCGTACATTGGTTAGTGAATCTGGCTTTTACACCGTGAGTCGTGGGTTCGATTCGCACTCAGAATAAATATTTGTGTGATGAGGCACACAGGTATTTGTTCTGTAGCTGGGTTAGAAAAATATATAAGAATATTAGTACATTTATAAGTATATATTTATAAGTACACATTTAAAAGCATATATTTATATGTATGTATGTAGTTTATCAGCCTTCTGGTTACCATAACACCAGCTGTATTGACGCTTAGTTTGGGATCAGATGGCAGTGTGTGGAGGTGTTGAAGGAATTATTATTAATGTGAAAAAAGTAGTTCTAATCTAATACATCCTAACATTTACTATATAACAAAACGTATTTAATTATATTAAATATATTAATGTAAAGTAATTATTTTAGTTTTAATGTAATAAAATATTAACCATGATACAATCTTATACATGCAATATATTTTTGCATATTGTAAATGTGACAGAACATGTATATATAAAACTAGTTTGAAACTTTTGTCTGTCCGTCAATCATTCTGTTGCACTATCCGACATTCCGTCCATTCGTCAATTTGTCGTGAGCTGATAACTTATTGTTGGGGTTAAGACATTGGATACATACTTTTAAGATTATTATTTTTTTTATATTTCTAGAACAGTGCGAATGAAGCCACAGACAACAACTAGTTAAATTACATAGGGTTATCAATTAAAATATTAAATATATTTTTTCATAAATAAAAAAAGTTCTGGGTTCAGATCCCTAGAAAGGGCAATATTGGATTTTTCTAATTTATATTTTCTAGTAGTTACTCGGAGTTTAGATATGTATGTGCCCGGTGCATGGCAATAGCTCACCACCTATTCCATAGTGGGACGTAAACGTAACTGGTGAAACTCGGGTGTGTACTAAATTTCTCTGCCTATCTCTTTAAGCATTATTGGCGTGAGTTACGTAATAATTTAAAAAATCACACCCTGTAGTAATCATGCCACTTACTATCGGTTGTAAAAGTTGATAGCGTTGGAAGAAGGCTTTAATGCGACAAGGTATACACCTTCACTGGAACGGCCTCGGAGTCTTCATCTGATCTTTGTTTAATTGGCTACACGGTATACAAGCAATAATATCTCAGGACTGGGCCAGCGTGGTAGCCTATGACCTTAACTCGTCCGATTGCTAGAGGGGGTTCGTGTTCAACAGTGGGACTATAAATGGTGATGACAATGATGGTCTCAGGACATCAGCACCGTCTAGTTCAAGGCCAGCCGGAACTGTATAAGTGTTTAAATTTTTAAATACGCATGTATAATTATAATCTTTACAGTGCGATGAAAAAAATACTCAAGCTCACGACGTAAACATTTATTCTCGATAGGAATAACCCGCGTCTCCACATTAGCTGCTGCTGATCACTAAGCTAACGAGACAGTGACTGATCCCCTAGAGCTCAGTGCAGTGTTTCTGTCGCGAGTCCTGTTACCTTGCTGCTGGTGGCGTATCATACGACGTCTAATTTGGAAATTGACATTTTATTAAAAGAAATCTTGTAATAAGGGATTAAGCTAAACATGTAAATAAGTAAATTGTTTGCCTCGTTGGTGTAGTGGTTGGAAGCGCTACTGCTGATAAAGAGGTCCTGGGTTCGATATTTATTTACGTGACAATACAATAATAATAATGTTCTTATAATTGATGAGTAACGAAGTGAATTGTTGAATATGAGTATATGAGTTTAATATCTCTCAACAGATTATTAGATGCCCTCGGATTTTGCAGCCTGAGTGGGTAACAGGACTTGTTAGGAGAATCCAGGCTGTCGGGGAGTGGAGTGCCGTCCCGTCCTCGTCGAAATATGCGGCGCCGAGCCAATCCTGTAACGGCGGGGTGACTGGGTGTCGGCGGTCTAACGACACCCTTGCGAACATCGCGAGGGGGTAACTGTTATGATTACGTCTCTTCCGAGGGTACATTTAATTGTCGTCTCCGCTGTTTTTTCATTAGGCTTGTCTAACATCGCCGAGTAACGGTGAGGGTGGCTTTCTGCTTAATATTTAGCTGGTTGTACATTCGTACCTTAAATTTTTATTGTACTAGTATTTGAAGACTGGATATCTCTAATCATAAATTGGCATGGTATTGGTATGGCAATAGGCTCACCTATTCAATAAAGGGTCGTAAACGTAACTGGTGCAACTAGGTAGTGTATTACACTCCTCTGCCTACCTCTTCGGGGAATAAAGGCGTGGTTTACGTAACGTTTGTTTTTAATTTATTAACATGTAAAAAAAAATAATAATAAAGAGTCCTTAATGTCAGCACGTCAGGTCTGTAGGATGGAGTTATTTGGCACTCGGTGCTCTCTGCCTACCCGGTAAGGCGCCCGGCGTGTTTATGTATGTATGTAAAAAATGAAAAGTTCATGCCATAATGACACGCAGTATTGCCGGTCTGCTAGCACTAAGTCGTAACGCCTTATGTTTGAATAATACTTAAGTGATAGAAGTATTTGAGAAAAGATGGCAACACGACATAATTGTGACAATTCTTGTTGTTACGATGCCTGTCATTGTCCTGGCACTAAGGCATTAACATTTTATGTAACAATTCGATTTCAAAGTGGTAGTATACTCTGTGTTGACACCCGGGCAATAAATCCAAGTATATTTTGCATATTTCGTGTATGTTCTGTATTGGGTAATCATGTCGATGTGTTTCGTGCGTGCGGACGCGTTGACGACTTAACTGTGAAGGTCCATTACTATGATTAAATTCACTTCACCCTTTGCACAGAACCGAATATCACACTAACGCAGTGGTGGTCGGAATTGGACTGTAGTTCATTAAACGTTGTTTTTTCAATTTTATTGAGAGATCCATGTCGAAGAGTACCTGCATACGTCTCTACTGTGCGCTCTACTGTGCGCTCTATTGTTTGAACACGGACTGTCATGTGTCTGGCATTTGTATCAAGGTAAACAAGTAATGCCTTTTTTTATTTTATTTAATATGTTTGTAACAAATATTATATATATGAAAACTTTAACAATGTCATATCTCAAACGCGTCCGTGCGCGCAATATTTTTAAAAGAGGTACGAAGCGCCTTCGTATGTATTTAGGAATGGGCATAACGTAGTCTGACAGTTGGCTGGTTACTGGAGAACGTAACAGACTTTATCTGGTCGGAAATCAGACATGCGTATTTGAAGTTGTCCCAATACATTATTACTGTATTACTACGCCAGGACACTTAAGACACTCACTGATGCCGGCTCGCCACAATCAACCGGTCGTAGTCAACTGCCGGACCCGCGCCTGCCCTGATGCCGGTCGGTCAAGATCAATGACATCATTCATTACGTTACAAACCACGAGGTGCTGAGTGACGGGGTTTTTCAACAAACGGGAATCGCGCGGCTCAGTTGCGGCGAGTACGCGAAATGAGTTTTTTCAAACTCCGACCGCGTCGGATTGTTTTAACAGTGATCACCACAATCCTGACAGCATGGTTGATAGCCTTTGGAAGTACAGCGATATATGTGATATAATGCTATCTTTTTGTAACGACGAACACCCCATGAGAATAATTCCTTCGAGAATTCTTATTTGTGCTCGGATACTGAATCCGACTTTCAAAAGTTTTAAGATTCTGTTTACCAAAAAAATCTGCCAATTATATGAATTATTGGTAGCTCTTGATGAAGAGAGCGACTAACTTTCGGGTGGACTCTACTTCATGTTTACTGAACTCATACGCAGTCCCGTAGGTGTGGCTCCCTGAAGGCATAGTACAGTACAATACACTAAGACTTTATTGGACACCAAAAAAACATACATAAAATAGCAAAAAAAGGTACTCTCATCGCTAATAATAATTGTAAAAATATTTAACAAATATGAGTTATCATCATCATGCTATCTCAGTCCACTGCTGGGCGTGGGCGGCCCCCGAAGAGCGCCACCGCGCCCGCCTGGCCGGAACGCGTCCTACACCACGTTTTCCGAGCCCCGGTATTTAGTCCAGAATTCGTTTACTCCGACAGTTGTCAGTACTTTAGTTCTGGGTTTATGTTTTGGATGTTAATTAATAATATATGAGCGTCAAATAGCATAATCATAATCCAGTACTAAATCATATACAATTATGTTATACACATATACGAGTATATTTCCATACGATTTAAATTTCAGTGGATATTAAGCTTTAATCTGACTTAGCGGTGCTTTCTCGTCCTGAAACGATCTAACTCGCGTCCATATCAAACAGCCCGCCGAAATTAATTCCATTCAAATGTGTTCTTTACAAACAGAGGGATGTTTTTGAGCAAATCTCTTCGTGTCGGATAACATACGTTGTGTTTGAATTTAAAAATATCCACTCATTTTCATGACCCACCCCCTGACACAAGGGTTGGAAATTCGAGATGAAACATATTGTTAGGTAAGCAAATGTATGTTATAAAAATATTATATGTAGTGTTAACCTGAACTTTTTCGTATGTACTAATATTTAATGTTTCATGCTAATTAATGTTATTCATTTTATATTATTTTCGATTTTATGTTTAATTCAATTGGTGCTGTTGGAAAACAATTAAACCTTATCGGCGACTTCCAACAGAGTTTGATAACACAAGGAACAGCTGGGTTGACATGTAAATTCCTTAGTCCGCGCTGGGGCAGCACGGTGAATAACGCGCCAAGCTTCGCTCCGCTGCGGCAGGGACCTGTGCCCAGCCGTGGAACATAAAAAGCGTTGCAGTACAGTAAAATGAAACAATAACTACAATTTTTATAACAATAATATTTATAAAGAGATAAATATCTCTTTAAATGCTTGTGTCCTTAAAATGAAATCGAACCCGAAGTAATGATTTTAAATTACTGTTACAAAATAAGCCGCGGCCCGCGCCGCGGTCTCCCCCAAGCGAATATACTGCTTGTTCGCCCACCATAATTGTTATTACTGGTAAAAGGGTAGCTTTGAGGTTTTTATCATAAAACGATATAAAATGTTCAAAATTATATAATGTGCCTAGTATTGCAGTGAAAAGGGAATTAATATGTTGGGGCATCTCGACACACGGTCATCTGATGCCAAGCTAGGCAGACCTTGTGTTCTGGACAATTAATGTAATATACTCGTAGTTATTTATACATTTTAATAGATATTTGCAATTGTTTTTTTACGCATAGACGGACAGATTGACGGATGTTTGTCGTCGATGGGAATCAAATCCACGACTCCCAGTTCCGCAGTCAAGTTCAGGAGCCATTGGAACAATGGGTCAATGAGACCTGTAACTTTATTCATTGTATAGGTTCATACAGTCAACATCAGACACGTAAATTATGTGGTCCGTCAGTAGTACAGAGTAGAGATTCATAGAGATATACTCTTTAACACAAAAACCACAATAACGTTGAAATTTAAAAATTACGATTGGATTTTTGTCACCACTGATCTATACCGATATATTTTACTTTTTAATTAATTGCAGTCGGATTGCGATCACTGGGCGACCGTCGGTACATATTAATCAGTTTTCAATACTTAGTTTGATATGTACATATTGATATATACGTCACATCATCAGGCTGTCTCGGTCCACAGCTGGACATAGGCTTTCCGTTACAACCGCCTCGCACTTTTATAGCGTCTTTGCCCATAATCCCCACGTTGGGCAAGGCGAATGGGGTTCGCGGAGCGTAACTCCACACACCGCCTTCGCTGCTGTCTGTAGACGGTCAGGGCGTTTGACCGTACTAATATCATCCATTACCTATATAAGATAGAAGTATATTGCAGTAGTTAATAAGAAAACTCGAAGAGCCCCTCGGGCGCCTGCAAATGGGCCATGAGCGCGATAATTCCTGAATACGAATCGCCTAATCTATCAAATGTGATGGGCCGTGCTTCATTTATTTGTGTTAACTCTTTCATTAATCGTCGTTCGTCTCGTCCGTCATATCACGCGCTCGCGTATATTCGTTTTTGTTGATTGATATTTATTGTCCTTCCCTTAGTGATTGTGTTTTTTTAAGACCATGAGTAGTAACGAGAGTAGTTCGATAGTAAAAAAGCCAAGTGGAGCAGAATACAGGAAAAAAGCAAAATAAAAGGAAAAGAAGATAGAAAACATTTTAAAACATACTCGTAAACTAGAAACATTTTTTACGAGCTCTGCAGAAAGCAACGAAACGGTGACGAATACTGCACTATCGCCAAAATTTTCTTGGCCTGGTGCCTCTACCGCGGTTTGTTCATTCTCCGTTTCTCTGTCTAACACTAGCCCTATAGTAGCGACGCCAACGATCTACAATGAAGACGAAATTGTAATAGAAGAAAAGCCGTTTATTCCGTCAAGTGACCCTGCACTGTGGCAAGTAAACGATGAATTACGAGATAGAGATTATATTGTTAATAAAGGATTGCAACAAAACGAAGAATTAGATTTTTCTAGATCGGAAAGACAGTATAAAAATCAAAAAAGATTTCTATCTAAAAATATGTTTGAGATAAAGCTTGTTAATGGCGAAATTGTGAAGAGAAGCTGGTTAGTATACTCAGAATCCACAGGTCGTGTGTTTTGTGGTGCTTGCAAATTATATGGAGGAACATCCGTATTTGCCAAAAGTGGATTTAATGACTGGAAAAATTCTAACTTAATAACTGATCACGACAATTCTCCGGATCATCGTAAATGTTTGGGACAATATGTATGTAGAGGAAAACTTTTACAACGATTGGATACGCAAATAGTCAAACAATATAATGAAGAAATAACTTATTGGCGAAATGTATTACTACGTGTAATAGAAACAATTAAGTTTTTAGCTTCTCGTGGGCTTCCATTTCACGGTCAAAATGAAATTATTGGATCTGCACTAAACGGAAATTTTCTTGGTTGTATTGAGCTTATATCTAAATTTGATCCTTTCATGGCTGAACATTTGGTGAGATTTGGACAAAAAGGCAGAGGTTCTCCATCGTACTTGTCATCCTCTATAACCGATGAACTTATCTTACTTCTCGCTGACGAAGTTTTACTTTCGATTAAAGGAGAAATAAAAACAGCAAAATATTATTCGATTAGCATTGATTCTACTCCAGATATTTCACGCACCGATCGGTTGACATTTATAATTCGTTACATTTTACCTAACGGAGAACCTGTTGAACGCTTTATTACATTTTTACCCAATTGCGGTCATAAAGGTGAAGACATGGAGAAGGCTGTTCTTGCAACAATTGATAACACTTTGGAACTGGATATAAAAGACTGTCGTGGCCAAAGTTATGATAATGCTAACAATATGTCTGGTCAATATGTCTGGTCAATACAAAGGTCTTCAGTCAAGAATTAAAGCTGTAAATCCTCTGGCTACTTTTGTTCCTTGTGCAGCGCATTCTCTCCATCTCGTGGGATCGGCTGCCGCGGAAAGTAGTGATGAGTCAACTGCTTTTTTTACACTGGAACAACAACTATAAAAAAAAAATCTGGATCTACAAGCAGATGGCAAATTTTGTTATCCAAATTTGATGAAGAATCGACGGTACTAAAAAATCTATCAAAAACTCATGCATGTATGCATGGATGCAAGTAAAGCCTTATACAGTTAATACAAACAAGTTCTGGAATCATTTAACTCTATTTGCGAAGATGTAAATCAAAGTAAAGAGACCAAAATAGAAGCAAAAGCAATATTAGAAAAAATGAAAACTCTAGAAGTAAATTCTAATAGAGGTAATTCTAATAATGTTGTGCTTTTGGAACTCTGTGCTCGTAAAATTTCAAATCGTTAGTGTACAGCTACAAGCAAGTTTTGTTGATTTATCTAATGTTGTTACTCTTTATGAGACATTGCATGCTTATCTTGATACGTTGCGTGACTAAAAACAGTTCGAAAATTTTGAATCAGAGATGATCAATGATGATGATGAAAATTTTGAATCAGTGAATCAATCAAGAGATGCGAAGTGACCACATACAAAAAAGATGTAAGAAGAAGAAAGAAACCAAAATTTCATTTTGATGAATTGAAGACTGGGCACATTGAGTTAGAAGGGAGACGATCTTTCATCATTGATAATTATTATACAGGGATTGATTGTCTTAAAGTGCACTTACAAAACCGGCAAATTATTTATAATACAGTAAACACAAAGTTTGGTTTCTTATGGAAATTGCATGAACTAGATGACAGTGAATTTATTAGAAGCAAAGCAAATGAGTTAAAACAACTACATGCCACTGATTTAGAAGAAACTTTTGCAGAAGAATGCGTCCATTTGGCGCAGTTTTTAAAATCTGACATCGAGGCCGAGCATTCTATTTCTGCGAGAACACCTAAGGGTTTGTTGCAGTTAATAAAAAGTTTTAATATCTCATGCATGTTCCCGAATGTGGAGATTTTTTTTGACAATGAGTGTTACCAACTGCAGCGGCGAAAGGTCATTTTCAGCACTTAAAAGAGTAAAGAATTACTTGCGCTCCACGCTCCGTCAGCAAAAACTTAATGCGCTCTCGCTAATGTACATACAAAGGGATTTTTTACTATTAACTATTAAATTTGAAAAAATTGTAGAATGATTTGCAAACGCTAAAGCACGAAAAAAGACTTTTGTATAAGCTTATAATAATTTCTATAATTTTCAAATAAATCAGTTGCAAAAATGTTTCACTTGTATGATGCCTGCCTCTCGTCTTTTTTTACATATAACAACAGCAGTATAAATATTTAAAAAATACTTAAAGTCGAAGCAAC
>DWTR01000158.1:0-11651 GCA_018244935.1 Ardaris minthe | reverse complement strand
ATCATACTACTTTTTCGTCTTCAATTTTGTTCTCTAAGGATTCGTCATTACGATATCACAATGTCTGCGTTGCGTGCTAGAGATTACAAATATTTTATAGTTTTTGTGTGAAACATGTCGTTAATATTAATCTTTTATTAAAGACCGTGTTATCAAGGCTCACATTTTTATGCTTTAATTTCGTAACAATTCATACTTGTACATAGACAGAATTAATTTTAATTTTATATACCATATATATTGTGTGTGTGTGTGTGTGTATATACTTGTATAGGTTGCACATGTAATATGCCAGGAATGGGCGCATGATTACTTTATATAATATATAGAATTAATGCCTCTTCGATTGCTTAAGCCAACGCTTGCACATTTACCATTAGCATCGAACTGTATAGAATCGAACATTCTAGAATGCGTTCCACTAGTTCCTATATTCGTATTGAAATATCAGGTGATTATAGTTTCTGAATTTTATTCATGTGATTGTATAGTGTATATTTTTATTAGACATAAAGCATGTTTGTAATTTTTTTTATTGTAATGCGTTAAATTTTTTAAGTCGTCGAATGTTAATGTAAAATATGTTAGGTTAAATCAATACTTTACCAAACACACATATCAGGGATACTATAATGGATAAGAAAAATTATTTTATCCGTTTTATCCGAATTTTGACGTGCATTGTTACTTAGGACGATTGGACTGAGTGATTGATTGGGTGACCTGATTGTGCGCATCGATGACATGAAGATCAGGCATGTTGAGCGGGAGGCTGTAATCTGAACTGAATCTGGACTATCATGTCATCACAGTTTGGCTTTCACATTGACGACGAAGCATATCTCACATGGTCCAGGCAAATAAATATGCTATGTATTTAATTTTTCCAAAACTGGGTTCGTGTTCAATTGACATAGCCAAAAATTTACCGACCCATGTGTAGTTATGTAAAGTAATAGCAATATAATAAATATTCACGCTTCATCTTTGTACATATTTTAAAAAAAATTCGCACCTGGCAGAATGCATCCGTCAAACGTTACGACACCATAGACAAAACTGACGACAGATTTGGATCTGTCAAAAGTCATAACTGTCATAGAATTGATCGCGGCACGCGGTGACATGTAATGTAAACATACATTGGGGAAATTCAACGTATATGTACAATTAAAATTACAATCAAAAGACGTAGTTTCCTGACATGAATAGGGCTTGAGACTGTGGAATATTACATTTCCTGTACCAACCAATAAACCAATATGATAGTCGATAATGTTATAGGTATGTTGAAATCGAGACTTGTAAATATAGATTTTGATCATCGGAATGACCCGTATTCACTCACCCCTTGCATGGTACGCACGACCTAGTTGAGTAGGCATGGAGTTATCAAGCTTTTAACAACTGACAGGTGACTGCCATATTGTATTAATTACACTTTTAGCTCTAGTGAGCTGTGTGTACCGCTTGAAATCGTAGAGCTATTCATATATTACGCATGGGGTCGAATGGTAATGATGTCAAAGCCGGATAGACGATTCGTTCAGGGCCCGTTAGTGGCAAGATCCTTAATATTCAGTTGTGATGTTAAGTCCTGCCGCAGGACGGCCGGCGTCCAGTGAACTACGATACCGCTTCGATCCTGGCCGTGGGCAGATGCTGGTGTACTATTGTTTGGTCACGGTTGCTAATACTTCCAATGACATTTATCGGCTTTATGGTAACTGGCACGGCGGGTTTTCGCATCGTGTTCCAGGTGGAAATCACCCCGTGGCATTCCAGCATGCACAACATGGGCATGGTGCTCAATAGGACGGTCTGGAACAACATAATGGAGCTCGAGGGGCAGTTCTGCGCGTACGACGACTACAACTGGGACTACTCGCTGTTGCACCTCTCCCAGAACAGGCCGGGACGGGAGAAGTTCAAGGTGATACTGTGCAAAGGGCCCAGGGTGTTCCATATAGGCGAGTGGTGAGTTCATAGATTTATTTTTGTGAACGTAACATTACGCTTGTACTTTCCCAGAGGGATACACAGTATGGATAGGGGGTGAACCCATTGCCTTAAAAATTGGTATTGCCAATTTTGGAGAATGAATATATACTGCAGTAACAACGTAACGTCGCAGGTTATAAGGGCAGGTCAAACTATGTCCAGCGAGAGACTGCTAAGGGTTTATGATTATAATATTGTCACCAGCGTGGTCATATCAGAGAATGATAGCACATTAGATTATTCACAATCCAAGTGATACTGTAAATTAATTTCACGGACAATCAGATTGTCTCAGTAAATATATAGCTTTATGGCATGTTAGTGAACATAAGTACGTACAGTTGACGCTAAGAATCATTTTTCATATCTAGCGGCATCCACCACAAGAAGTCCAACTGCAACGCGTCGACTGTTATCAGCAAGGTGCAGAAGCTGCTACAGAACGCCAAGCCGTACCTGTTCCCTGCCCGCGTGTCCACCACGGTGACTGCGGGCGGCGCGAAGCACAACAAGCGCCTCACCAAGGGCAACGGCGGCTGGGGCGACATTAGGTACTTGTCTGCTCAACAGATGGCGCTACTAACTATAACTAGTACCATAGTCACGAAACAGATGGCGCTACACATTGTAACTAATACCATATTAATATAACAGATGGAGATATTAGCTGTAACTAGTACCATATTCACATAACAATATATGGCACTACACGTTTGCACGATTTATATGCAAGTTTGTATGATCCGTAAATTGTATTCGTTTTGCCACTAAACGTATAACATCTTATGATGTAGTAAAACAGCTATAGGCCGACCGCTTAACTGGCGTATCGCCTGCGGGGTAATAGGGGAGCCGGGGGAGATGTTACCGGGTGGGTGAGAGGGGTGCGCGGAGCAGAGAGCCACGTCAAGCGCGGCAGTGCGCTGACAGTGCTCGCAGCGCGCGGTTGGTATTTTTGCTACGGACGCTTTGACATTAACGCACAAGGTAAAAACTTACCAAGATTAATCTCAAGATGAATCGCTCTTCCTGTTTTGCGAAAAAAATTAACAAGCAAGCTAAACAAATAGCATACAAAGTATATTCCTTTTTTAAAGCCAGAAAACAAGATCATAGTTCTACGGAGTATCTTCAAGACGTAAAGTTAAACAAACTTGTTGCCGAAGCTACTGGACTCTCGGTGACTACCATAACTAAAATAATAAAAGAAGGAAATGAACATAAAGATGAAAATTGTCATGTAGATTTTAAATCTCCAACAAAAAATAAACAAATCCGAAAGAAAAAAATTGAAGTTGACAGTTTTACAGAGGGCGTAATTAGAAGAAAAATAACTCAATTTTACACGGTTTACAAACAGGTTCCTACATTAAAAACTTTAAATGCGAAACTCAGAGAAGAAGGAATTTTAAATTGTGGCCGAGAATATCTGAGAACATTGATTCATAAACTTGGCTTTCGATTTAAGGAATGTCAGTCAAAAAGAAAATTACTGATTGAACAACAAAACATAGTATCGTGGCGGTGGCGTTATCTTAATGCAATAAAGAAGCACAGGAGAGATCAAAGAAATATAGTTTACCTTGATGAAACATACGTCAATTCGTCTTTGAATGTACCGGCGTGTTGGCAATCTAATGAAGAACGAGGGGTGCTGTTGCATATTGGCAAAGGGCCACGGTTAATTATTGTACATCCTGGAGGACAAGGCGGTTTTATCGATGGAGCTCTTCTAATTTTTAAATCTAAAAGCAAAACCGGAGATTATCATAGCGATATGAATTTTGTAAACTTCAGCAAATGGACTAGAGAAAAGTTATTGCCAAATTTAACGCCAAACTCCGTTATCGTAATGGATAACGCCTCATACCACTCGGTACAGGAGGACAAAAAGCCTACGATGATATCCACAAAAGCCATCATGCAGGCCTGGCTGCAAAGACACAATGTTGAATTTGATATGTCTTTAAGAAAATGTGATTTGTTAAACTTAATCAAGCAACAGGGACCGGAAAATGTGTACAAAATAGATGAAATTTTAAAGGCGGCAGGTCATGAAGTCTTAAGGCTGCCTCCATATCACCCAGACTTAAACCCCATCGAATTGGTCTGGGGGGATATCAAAGGACAGCTGGCAAAAATTGAAATTGATTCTAATTTAGACAAACAGAAAAATACACTGGAACAGTTATTCGCCGAATTCTCTGTAGAAAAATGGGTTAACTGCGATAAACATGTTCAAACTATTGAAAATGAATATTGTCACCACGATCGCATCGTTGATGATGAGATGGACAGATTTATTATTAATTTGCAAGATTCTGACTCCTCAAGCTGCTCAGACAGTGAAGACGATTCAGGCGATATGTATATTAGTGATGATCCTAGTCCTACATAACTTTTATCTGTGGTTAAATATTTCGTAGAAGGAGTTATTGTTATTTTATTATTTCGTACCTTAGAAGCTATTATTAAAGTATTGGTAAAATTTAAAAAGTTTAGTTTTACTTAAAAAATACAGATATATAATTATATTTTATACTTGTCAACAATCTATCTCGAGAAAAGTCTTTGGATTATTGAGTCCATGTGTAGCGTTACCCGCCCCCGCTCCCCTATTACCCCGCAGGCGATACGCCAGTTAAACGGTCGGCCTATAGACTCACGTATGTTTTAGCGGAGTTTAGTATACTTAACATTTCTAGGTAATTTGTATTACTTATTTCTAATATTTTTCCGACTTCTAACCGAAATTTATATAGTATACATTTAAGAAGAATCGATGACAGTTTTTTCGGTCATAACACGCTCCATCGTCGACAGGGACCAGCAGCTGTGCGCCAACATGACGCGCGTCACTCGCGCCGCCCTGCCCTACGTGCGCTACGCGTGACCAACCCCCCATCCCCTTCCATCAGCTTCTGTCACGGTATCGTCGAGGTTCGTGATTAAATGTACATGCATTAAATATCTGCGCGATGATAGCCACGTTCTAGAACATTCTCGATTGCACAGTAATGTGTTTTTTCCAGAAAATTCTATTATTACAAATCTACCTTAAAAATGCACAGCCGATGGCGACTGGTTGCATTGGCCGCGTGACTTCACTTGCGTTGCCATAGTTCCGGCATGTAATTTGAACAATGCAAAAGTGATGTGGATGTAATCAATCATAATTAAAGTAAATAGCGGCTCGTGATTGGTCAATAATCTATAAGTGACGTCACTCCTCTATATTGATAGCGCTACTGATTGGTGAACGCGAGAATGACGATGTGGCAAAGTGATTAAGAGTGTCATAACGAAAGCACTACAGTAAAGTTGATTACCTACCTATGAGCGTGTAACCGTGCAAGCAACGTATGGAAATCCCCTTTAATATTAGTGGAGACGAGATATTAACTCACAGATATTATGAGTCAGAGTTAACATACAATGTCACATGTTTAATGTAATATAATGTCACATGTTTAATGTGTGAACTCACAAAGATACCCTTTCAATGTTAAACCAAAAATAATAAGTAAGTTTTATATGCTATATAATATACCATATATGTATCACATATTAATATTGTAAATGTCGAAGTAACTCTGTTAAATCTTAAGGCTAGAAGTGTTGACGCAGATGTAAAAACATTGGAGCAGATGTTATAGAAATTTTATTTGATTCCGGCTCTGGGTCCATACAAGGGTATAGGCTATTGGAATATTTTTTTTTTGTAAAACAACCCCTTAATTCAAGAAATTATGGAGGGTGGATAGTAGAGAACATATTTAAGTTTCGCTAGAACAGCCCATGTGTGTGTGTGTGTGTGTGTATATTATGTGTGTGTATTTTGTTAGAACATATTGGCTTGTTAATACATTGTCAATGATTTTTTGCATGAACATTTCTTGACAACATTTCCTATGTAACTTGTACAGATAATAATTTGATATTTGATTAATATTGATAATATGAGTTCAGGAAATTTCATTTTCACACATTACAATGCATATATGTAATAAAGGCCAAGATTATATTGTTGCAAATCATATTACACCTCTGTTATGGAGTGATCTGCATCACATTCATGACACCCATCTCTTTTATTCATACTGTGTTGGAGCGAGACAAATTCAGCGGCAGACGACTCACGCCCCTGCCTTTAAGTGCTAATCATAGCATGAGGCACAATCACTAACAGTGTCTCTGTGTTATGGGAACGAACGAGTTAATATGAGATAACTGCTTGTGTGGTGGTCTGTACTTTCTCATCTGCTGACGGTTGTCTGTCTGAACTTGATACTACAATGAGGGGTACAGAATCATTATTAAGCCTTTATGTATTATAATTTATTTCAGTACTCTTTAAGGTATTTTTGTTAGTTTTAATAACACTTGAAGAAACGACCGTTATTTATAGTAATACACAGTACATATTTACCTCGAATAACATTATATCTCTGGAAATATTCAAAGATTGAAACGCTAATATTAAAGTGTAAAATGTTCGCTAACAAGGAATACCTGTATCACGACACCATCTTGTTACGCAGTGCTGTCAACTTCAACTCGCTTGTATTGTAGGGTGTGCAAAAACGCGTACGATTTTATTTCGTTTAGTTTTTCAAACACAATATATTTCAAAATGTGATCTAGATAATAATATGAAAATATGCACGATTGGGTAATAATTATACTTCTTACATTACATCAAATATTTATAACACTGTGTATTCATGTAGAGTCTGGGCTTGTGAACACAGACGACTTATCTCTTATAATTACAAGTAACGGTTACCAAATGTTTACAAAGTTGCTACTTGATAGTCCCACAATATTTGTATGCCAGTAGAAGTAATAAACGCGGGACATTTCATGCCGACAGTACAAAAATGACAGGCTAGTGAAGTTGACAGCGTTTTCCATTGGCGCGAACATTAGACAGGTACGTTTTTATCGACTAAATGACAAAGTCACTGATACCTTCCAGTCGATCCATCAGTATTGTAATAAAGATTTATATATGTATTTTTATGTTTTAAAATATTTAATATGGACAAATTGAAAGTATGACAGTACTTTGAGGACTATAAGTACTATTAGTATGATTGTTTGTTAAATAATTATTGTGAGCAATGTGTTGAACGATTTTATTGACGAAGCGAATACTTTTTTTTTAAACAGATAATTAATTGTTGGGGCGGTCTATCAAGGGAAAAATTATTGGACGATATAAATAATATTTTGACGCAATTCACACCCAAGGACAGTATTATTATTGCTATTAGGAATGCAATACAAAACAATTGAATGTAAGTGCAATATAATAGAAGTACCTTTTTATGCGACCCTCTGGAACTGACAGCGACTCTTACATTGTTCCGATATACACAAAAGTTTTGTCGTCTTGTTGTACACCGCATAATACATATTAATGTCATAATATTGTTGTGTATAGTATTATTATAGATGATATTGTTGACGGAAAATTTGTGTTGTTGAATAATTTTCAATCTCATTTCAGAGTTGTGTTAGATATTATTTGTGTAACTCGTAGCGGCTGTGCGCCGAGGTTAGTTTCTAGTGAGTAAGTAGAGTCTATGGAGGGCAGGAGATTCAGTGTTGCCCGCGGGCCAAGTGATGTTTCCATTCAATTCCGTTGCATCCAAAATTGCGTACGTATATTTTTTTTGTTTACAATGAAATATTAACGGTGACACGTGGTTCTATTATGTATATGTTGTAAATAAAAAATACTTTGAAAAAAGGTTTAGTGCTTTAACTACATATTTGAGCTTGATTAAAATTTTTCATTCTCGTCTCTCGTCCAATGTAATATTAATATTAATCGGTATGGGAATGACACTTGGGACCACGGGCACCTAAATTCCTGGATCTGGACACTCAAATTGTATATTTCGATCACGTGATATTGTAAATGTAGGTTTTTTAAATGCTGTAATATTAATAATAAAGGAATGTAATGGATACGATAATAAAATATGTATAAGTGTTGGGAGTCGTGAAATTATTTTGCCCAGATGTGGGCCTGTGATAGAATATGGCGGGACTGCCGACACCCGGTATTTATGTATCACGGCTTGTAATATTTATGGATATTTAATGTGATTATAAATATTTGGTTGTAACGTGAATATTAATTGATAAATAATATTAAATTTAAGTAACGTATGTATATTGTATTGGTTGCAAATGTAACCCGCGCGCGAGAACAGGTCACGTGGCACGATGACGTCACGAATCAAAGCGATCATCAGATCTGATGTATTAATACACTAAGAGATTTTTACTAATGGTTGACTGTATTGATAATGATTTTTGTTGTATTTATTTCCAATGTTGATATATGAAACTAGCCAGACACTGGCTGTTGGGGGAATCGGAAGTCTCCGCAACCGGCGTACATGTATCAAGAGAGTGATGAGTGTAGAAGAAGCGCGACAGGTCTGTGAGGATAGAGATAGAGGGCGCTCGGTGGTCCCTATCTACTCCGTAAGGAATCTGGCGTGAAGATATGTGTATGCTTGTATCTATATATATTTTTTCGAACTGCAATAAGTGTACTTAAATATGACATCTGACATCCTATCATAATATATATGGCAACATCAGCTAAGGAAGTCATTTTCACTAGCGACACGTAAAAATTGAATAGACCCATTTCAATTCTTTCTCTCAAATGTCAATTGTGACACTTCGGCTTTCTCGCGCCATTTGAACTTCCCGTCTTTGGCGCGTCCATGTATATTTAAATTATTTTCATTGGAATTATTATTAGTCCAGTTCATTTCACATTTTACATTGTCTAATATCAATAAAATTGCTTTGCGTCCAATCGCCAATAGTTGAAAAAAGTATTTTTGAAATAGTCGCGTCTTTTATACAGTACTTACTTTTATTAATAACAATTTGTAAATAATATAATATAATCCATAGATAGGCTAAAGAATTGTATTACTTTATTTTGCATAAGTATTATATTTTTTTTTGTTTCAACTTGTGTTTCTTTTACTGCCGTTACTCTGAACTCTATTATGATCTGTCATCTCGACAGATGACTTAAATATTCGGTGTTGGCAATATGTATTCCATCAGAACCATCTATGTGTACAGGGTTGGACACCATCGCTGTTGCTGTTGAACTCAAAATATTGAGGAGTAGTAGACGGACACTAAGTAAACGTTTTGGTTTCTCGCCCCGGATGAAAGCTTTATGGTCAGGCATTTGCCTACGGCCAGCACCGAAGAATAGGGCTGATCAAAACCATACTAATATAATAAATGTTAAGTGAACCTGTGTTTTACCTTTAAATTTTTACCACACTTTAGGAGCATGCCCAGAAATTGACGAAGAAAAAGAAAAGGAAGTAACGACACGATTCGCCAGAAATGTATAATATGGTAACCCGTATAAATCAAGTGTCATTCACCTGGACTAGCCCATGTTTCACAACAAACATGTGTACATGTTGTTTATACGCAAAGTTATTTCAAATAAAATATTTAAGCGGAATTATTGCTTGTTCTTTTACTCGTATTACTATTTGGTGGGTATGTGTGCGTAATGCATCACCGTCCTGCCTCAGTCCGGTGCTGGACCCGGGCCCTCGCCGCACACCGCCTCATAAATATCACTTGTTAAATACCTATATAACATATAGTTGACAGCTCAATATGCATTTCGTTGCTTGTCAAATGCAAACTTGCAACGGATTCCGGAGGATGTTTACGGAGTGGAACGTTGATGGATGCGGGTAGACGTTTCTTTATCGAATAGTAAATGAGTTTGGATGTAATTAATGCTTTGACATTTGAAAATATAATAAACACAGTTGTGTGTACGAAATTATTTATTGTGTTTAAAATACTTTTCCGAATGTTACGAAGACATTTTGATTACATATGTTGCCATTGGAAGCTTTTTTTAATAGTATACGTAACATAATAGTATACGTAACATTGCATTCACATCCGACCGTGGGATAGAGGTCAGCCTATTGCTATACACCGAATACGAATATAGACTCCGGGCTATTACTAGAAATTTAAATACTTCTATTTTCCTGCATCTGATATCAGCCCATTATATCGAGAAATTGTTTCAGTTTTTTTGCCCAATGGTATAACTCCTCCAGGAATATTCTGAGACATTACGACGTAAGGAAACAACTAACTCGTATACAAACTCTCATCACTGTTGAAATTGACATGTCCACTCTTACAGTGAATCGCCTTTTTTCTTCTGTCTTGTCTTTTGGACACAATTCCTATTTCCACAATATCGAATTTCCGAAAAGTTTTATCCGAATTTGTTTAATAGTAACTTTTATTAGCAAAGCTTTCTTCACGCAATCGTGATCCATTATCGTCTTAACATTGATAAGTAACTCGAGTAACAAACCTAACGTAACTTCAATTTTAATAATACAGTGACCTCCTTAGACAACTACAAACGCGAGCACAATCTTTACGCGCCAATTACATTGATTTAATTTGATTTTCACGACTTACACAACAGTTAGACAAACTTAAAATGGGGATAAACCGCTCGATATGTTTTCTTTGAGAAACGAGCGCTTTAGGCTTGGAATTGAAAAGTGACTGGCAATTTATTTGGTTAGATTTACATTAACCTCTTGCTTTAATATGCAATTACATTAATATGCAATTCAATGCTCTAAAGTCTTGATCTTGATTGCGGAGTGCAAATAATAGAAGCGGTGACAAATTTGGCGATTCCAGTTGTTTTAATTAGTGCTGGAAACATCTGACCTCTGAACACCATTTATTTCTACGTTAGTTGATATGTATGTAAGTAGTATAAACAACAAATAATATCCACAAGTTTAAAGAGACAATTTACAGAAATTAAAACTTTTCACGTATTTTTTGTTAACGAAAAACAATACTTTCATTTTCTATGACTTTTATTGAATTACACACACGAAATTATAATGTGATAAACATTAAAATTAATTCAAAAGGGTAACATTCAAAGTACAAAGCTTCAGGAATTAGCTGGATATATACCGGATATAGCGGGCTTTCACCTTTTGTCCATCGAAGGTATAATTTGACTGGGATGACAGAGTGAATATATGTACCTATACACATACATGTACATTATTTATTTTTCTTGTAAGATAATGTAAGGTGAATGAATACAAGCGTAAGTACAACAATTATGAAAATAAGTAGTACGTGAATTGAAATAGTACGAAAAATATATATTAATTCTGCAAATGATCAGACTGCGCTGCTCGTAACGGTATTAATTTTGGTGGAGATCGACTGTGGCAAGTACAGAAACAATTTTTGGTATTCTTTGGTCCCTTTGGTAGAAACAGAACTTTGAGTTCTAAATCTGTTTCTAGAGCGCTTCCGGTACCTCGATTATTAGCGCTTCCAGAACCGTATCCTGATCCTTGATCTCTTCCAGAACCACTACCCGACCCTTGACCGTTTCCGGAACTACTACCTGACCCTTGACCGTTTCCGGAACTACTTCCAGATCCTTGACCGCTTCCAGATCCTTTACCGCTTCCGGATCCTTTACCGCTTCCGGATCCTTGACCGCTTCCAGATCCTTTACCGCTTCCGGATCCTTTACCGCTTCCGGATCCTTGACCGCTTCCAGATCC
>DWTR01000157.1:0-11656 GCA_018244935.1 Ardaris minthe | reverse complement strand
TGCAAACGTTTTGCGAATATGAATATCAGAAAAAAAGGTTAATAAAATCAAAATCAATTTTTTTTTTGTTTTTCAATACATACAAGAAAAAGTAACTTAACCTCGTAATCACATTATCAATATTCACTTTATCGTTTGAGATTATTTATTTTGCTTTGGGCAATGAAGCTTCACAATTAAATTTTCATCCAATGTAAACAAACAAAAACAAATTCTGCTATGAAATGTTTATAAGTTTTTACTTAAGTTCTTAATGCTGTATAATCATCTTCTTGAGCAAAACTGAAAACAATAATTTGAACAAAAACTGAATATTGACATTCGAATTCGCGAATGCGATTCAAAAAATGACGTTCGTTACATCACTAATACCTACATACAAACAATGGTCCCAAATTTAAGTCGACATTTCATTTCAGTTGAAAATCTTCTTTGCAAATGTATTCGATACTACGTTTCTACCCCAGAAACCCTAGCAAAACACCCTAGTATAGACACCTTTATATATTTTTTTCCTTAAATACAGAATGAGAATAAAATACTACTTTTACGTGGAACATATTTCAAATAAAACAAATTGTCTAAATGCAACAAAATTATCTTATCCATTTAAAATAACCTACCGCGCAGTCCCGGCCTCGATCCAAGCCTTGATGACGCTATCGTTGAAGCCGTTTATTTGGCCCGCGCTGAGGAACCGCAAGTTGGGAATCCTCGTGAGCATGTCTATCAGACACTCCGAGGAGAGATCTGTAGCGGTCACATCCAACTCTTGAATAGAAGCTTTCTCCCACTCCACTTGCATCACGTGCTCTGATTGGAGACCTAAACGATTGTAAAATTAATAGACCAAATTATTTAGATTGAACCGTAGAGGCAACAAGGAGAATAGATTAATACATTAATTATTTATTCGTAGCTAAGACACACACACACGTTAAATAAATCCTATACGTTAAAAAATTACAAAAATAAACTTCAAAGAAGAAGAACGATTATACACAATCATTAAACGCTAATTACAAAATGACAATAAGAACATGGTGAATATTTAACAAAACGAACATAATTATTATTAAATAATAAAAACAAATATAATGTAATCTTAAGAACAATATTATTAATAAGAATATAAATATCATTAAACCATAAGAACAGCATTATTATTAAACAATGAGAATATACATATTATCCTGTGCCTGTAGCGAAGTAATCGTCGACATATATGTATGTATGACAATAGAAAATGGCACTCACAATACAATTTGGCGCAATATCAATTGGAACGACTATTCTGAACGTTTAATTAATCTTACAAATATAGCTAATGAAAATATTAAAGTGAAAAACGCTTAATTATACTACTCACTGCATCCATTCATGAGAAGGCAAGTGAGTCTTCTCGATCGCTGGAAGAGAGTCTTCAGAGTGGAACCCTTGACCTTGTTGCAATAGTTTACGGCTAAACACTCGAGCTGTAATAAAAACATTCCGTAACTCTTTTACAAACTTTCAATTAAAGAACAGCGTAAGCTATGAAGCAGACAAATCCAATAGAAGATTTAGAATTTTACCTCGCTTTTGAGAAATTAAAAACACCATATGCAATATTATAGTGTTCATGATCATTTTATCGTTTTACTATTGGACACAAGTCTCCTCTCAGAATGAGGAACATACCTACATACAGGCATTCCACTAATATTCCACTATTAAGAACATTAAACAAATTGATTCTAATTTCTTTCGGCACCATTTCAGTCCGTTGGTGTCATAAGCTAATTCTACTTACCTGAATGCAATTGGAACTGAAAGCGTCTATATGCGAATCGTCCACGAAATTGATGCCATAGAGATTAATGACGCGTAAATTGGGCGTCGCCGACTTAAGCTTGTGTACGTTGATGACCTCGTATATTTCTTCCTCTTCCTCTTCCACTTTCTCATATGTACCTGGAATACATAGCAGATGGAAATAATGGATTATCCGCGTCGGAGAGGAGAAGGAATACATCCTCCGATCCCAGGCTAACCTAAGACTGACTGCCTCGTTGGTCGTGTTGGTTGCAAGCGCAACTGCCGGTCCTGGATTCAAATCCCGGGTCGGGCACTATTAGATGTTTCCAAATTATTATGTCTGCATATGTACCCGGTGTATGGAAATAGACTCACCACCTATTCTATAGTAAGACGTAAACGTATCTGGTGAAATGTAGGAATGTACCACTTCAGGGATTACAGGCGTGATGTTACGTTTAAGAGCCTAAGAATTCTACTCGTAACTGTAAACAGTCTAATAGTCATGTAGAAGATTTTTTTTAAATGTAATCTGTACACAAAAACTTAGTTCGTATGTAATCTTACCAATAAGATGCAATATTTCCAAGCCGTTGATGAAATTATAGATCTTGCGCATGAAACCTTCCATGAAGATGACCTCTGACAGACAGATGCAAAGATATCGCAGTTTTGTGGGGAACGCCTGCATTTCTGAGAAATCGTGCAACTGCATGGCTGAAAACCAAATTTGAGAATATCAATATACTATCATCATCCCATTTACCCTGCCACTATTAAGCATTGGAATTCTCTTGGAATGGCAAAGATTAAGGCTATTTAACATGCCAGCCAACTTGTGTACAGATAGATTTCAAACGTTTTAAAAATAATTATGAATACGTCTATGGCTCGCGGATTTTCGGACGATATTTTCCCTCAAAGCATCTTAAGGAAACCCGGACACCTCTACGTTTGTCAGGTCTCGATAAGACAGCCAGTACCCGGCTGCACCTGGCCAGCGTGGCACACTGTGCCCGTAACTGTCGTCTTTTGAGCGCAGACTAGTATCCATGGTTGAACCGATAAAAGAGTTGATGATTACAACTATGCTTTTCTCCTACATCGCCATAGCAAGAGATCTCAAAAACATATATTACTTACTAAACCCAATTATAGATACTGCTGTAAATTCAAAAACCAAATCCGGCAGACAAAGGAAAGAATCGGAACTTTTACAGTTTTTTGGATTTTGGACTAATTGACGCCAAGCATATTTTACCATAAAAAGGTATCTTATAGAAAAAAACTTCAATCATCCCTGCATTACATAGTATCTAAATTTTGGGACGCAGCACATAATTAACAGACCCTTCGTACACAGGACATTACACAGCCCGAGAAAGACCCTGGACGGCTATTATATAAGTATAGTTAGGTTTTCTTTACGAACCCATGAAGAAACCGTAGCGAAGACCTTACCAGTACTGAAGTCCAGCAGCATATGCGTGAGATTGGGACATTTGGCTGCCAGCTCGTGCAGCACCGTATGCGTGATCAGCTCGATGGGCAACTCGATATACCGCAGCGACGGCCCGAACCTTATTGAAATCAGCGCCAGCAGCGACTCCAGTGAACCTGAAATTGGAGACAGTACATGAGAAAATTGGGTCGTCGGAGCTATTTTTGATACCTCATCCTTGCATCGTTGCGCTATCCTGCGACCAGCTATATTGTCTCTATGGTATTATTATTATATCGTCACACCAGGTCCCTTACGGGGTAGAGGTACCTATTAAGCTATTGCATTGGGATTTGGCAGCTATGGTATATCTAATGCACGATATCAACCTTGCTTAAGAATTCCGCATTCATTTTTTTATAGATTTCCCAAATAAAATAAGACAGCCTCTTTGTGATTAAATTCTGCTGTTTATAGTAAACCTTAAATTATAAATTTAAAATAAATTAAAAAGCGACATTGTTAAGTGTTAGGTATAACATCTATTAATAAATTTATTTAATTTCATTGTAACTGTAGCCTATTAAATAAATCGTGTACATATTGTGGTAATGTATAAATATCATGACTAATTAGCTTCCAAGAAATTTGTTCTAATTGAACGAGTTATTACTTTCAAGATGACATGAAGATATTAATAGGTAAATGAAGACAAATACAAATTTATTACATATATTAAGGAGTATTGTTAACGTGACCCGAATTAGTAGACGATGCGTGTTCCGTTTGAGATTATGATTCATACTTTAAAACTGTGCACATAATTAATATATACTAACCGACATGCAGGCCGGATATTTCAGGTCGGAGACTGACGTGGGTCCAAAGGCGTGTGTCGTACGCGACCATACGCCATCGCTTGCACACCGTCGCCATTCGACATATCTCGCGATGTGATAAATACGAAAATATATTCAATAGCACCTTGTCTGGTAGTTTTTCTATTGTCTGAAACAATTATCTGCGCGTTAACGCTGTTCGCTTACGCCAGCAAACATCTGACACGTTTTTCACATGCTATCTGACCCTATTACGTTTATACACAATTCATAGACATTCTAATCACTAATACAAAATAATAACACACAAGTTTCAACGCACGGACAATAACAAACCACAACATTACCGTGTTGGCGAACGGGCTCCTGACTTGCCCTCCCTCGGTCAAATACACTTGACTGGCTTCCAAAGCGAGCTGTCCCCATACATCGGTTGGTATATCCATGATGTTTTACTCTTATTTCAAAGTACGAACACTAGAAATGTATACGAAATGCAATTTTGAAATGACGGCACTCGTAGTAAAAGTTTACTTCATAGTACTTCATAGCCGCGGAAAGTTCGAGCGGGCTAAGAATATGGCACGCTGTAGTTAATTTTGGAATCATCTGGGAGGCGATAGGTAAACGCGAGGGGAAATATTTTAAGAAGCTGTCGATTATATGCTTCTTAAGCCAATGTATTTTTAAGAATAATATTCTCCTAAACATTTTTCTAAAACTAGCACACTATATGCAATTGAATTTTATATTTCTGAATATTTTGTGATATGATCTCAATAGAAATTGAATAATCGATACAAGGGCATCATATCACAATATCAGAAACTGGTTTTTATGTTTTATAAAATATTTTTCTATTGCGTCACGGTACCCGTACCTGGGTGAAATGGTTTGGATGAAAATATTATTATGACTTATGTAGGAATGTCTTCACTATATCATATTTCGAAATTTTCAACAACCTATCTTTACTAAAAATGTATGTATGAATCATACTGTAATACATACTTAATGAAAACTAATTTTTAATGTCGATTGACGCGGCTGCATGACATTTTTGTGCCATTTGGAATAATCTATTATTAAATGTACGATTGTACGCTTTAACTAAAAAGTACAGATTATATTCTTGGTTGAGCTTATATTATTATTAAGAACTGCATTGGCGTCTAGTGGTATGAAAACTTTGTCATGCGAGACCATCTCAAAGATTGTACATATGTACTAAGAACCCTATCATCAGGGCAGTTATAACAACTAGGCTAGCCAAGGTATTCACATACAAGTTGTAATGGCTATTGTTGGTTATTAACCCTGCTTAATCCCATTCTAATAATAATAATAAACCACTTCTGCACTTATCATACATTTCAATCTGTGGGTAATATTTACTGTAAATATGTTCGTAATATTTTACATAACATCTAACCTCTTAATAGGTATAAAAACAAGCGATCGGCTTATTTCGGATCGTATCGGCAATTTACGGCACAACTGCAGTAAACCAATCGTAAGCATAGTGCGTAGCACAGTGAAATGGCGCCAAATTCGACATGCAAAATCAGACGCGGACTTAATTTTTTACTCTTAAAAATGTGCGTTTTAAGATTAAATATCACTTGCTATCGAATTTGTGCCCGGTGCATGCCAATAGGCGCACCACCTATTCCATAGTGGGACGTAGACGTAACTGGTGACACGTGGGATTGTACTACACTCTTCTGCCTACCTCTTCGGGGATTACAGGCGTGATGTTACGTTGCTATTTATGCCAACACTAATAATACAGACCTGTTGTTTCTGAATGGTCGACGCCAAAAATTATATATAAAGACGTTGCCAATACATTAAATAAATGGGGCTTCTGGCTTTTATTAAAGTCTATTTGATTTCAATACGAATATATTTTTGTGAATCAATATCTAAACACTTAAGCGCCATAAGGAGAGATATGACCAAGATTTATCAACAACACATCGGAGCCAAGTTCATCGGATGTAAAACTTGGCTCGGCTTTATCAGTCTTCGGTACAAACTGTTTTTTTGACTACTCACTGAACAATAACCAGAGCACTTCACCTATAATAAGAGACAGAAACAGAATATACCTACAAGGTCATAATATTGAACTTTTAGCTATGTTAGCAAAAGTTTACCTTGAGAACAACTCAGGCACACTATAAAGTAACTAAAATAACAATGAATACAGAAGCAAAATTACATAATTATTATCATCATCAGCCTGTCTAGGTTCAGTGCTGGACATAGGGCTTCCCTGGGGGGTTTTTGCCCATAATCCCCACACTGGGCATGCGAGTTAGGGACTGTAGGGCAATACTTGTCAAATTGCGTACGCTGCTGCCCGTAAGTGGCATTACATATAGCCGTGCCGACATTAAATGGTGAACTATTTTAATAGAGCTCTCTGCCTACCTCGTAAGGGAACCGTGGAGAGTTATGTATATATGTAACTATTTTAACAGGCAACAACCTCTTCCCAAAAAGTTTAGTATAATAAATGAATAACCCCTTAGCAGTAGAGGACATGGAAATCATATGACAAATATAACTGTAATTACAATTGAAGCGTACGGTTTAAATTCTACTATTTTATTAAAATTATCATTTTGTACTCTCATATCATGCTATTTAAAAATTCTAGATCATCGGTTATTTCTTTAACTCACCTTCACTATCATAAGTGAAGAGAAATCACAAGCGATTGCTGCCCCCCAAAATAACTGAAATAAGCTTCGCACAGGGTTTTAGTAATATAACTTAAGAATATTCGTTTGACTTGGTCATTGGGCTTCTGGTCTTAGTTCTCTGTGCATTTCACAGAAATGCTCTTTACAAAAAAAATTCTGGCAACGCTCACAGAAACACTACAATGTATAAATTAGACCTTTCCGAATTATTATTATTTTTCTGTTCTATATTAATGTGACTTTTATATTACGAATTGTGATTAATCTTCCTGATTAAACGGGCTGAAAGCACTTGCCAATATACAATAACATATTATATACCTACATATATGTAATCTCGAAAATTCTCATACTGGAGTTCCCTGAGAGCTTTGATTTTATTCAGACGCGGACACTGTTAGCGCGTGGTACGGAATGCGATGAGCACCGCCTGTCCTTTATTTTATTGAGGTCTAACATCGATTAATGGGGCATAGATTGTATAAAATGGTATTGTAAAATGTGAGTGTGCCATTTCTGATAAGTCACGAATAGATTTTAGATTGGGAAAGTGACAATATGTAAGTGGTAATAAATATATTGCCTCTCAGCTGTTCAAATTTCCTACTATGTTACAATTATCCTTCGCTTTGCCATGTTTGCTTCCGCGTCTTATGGCGGCCACACATGGAAACTTACATTGACAACTAACACATTTATTGCTTTGGCTTACAACCGAGTTGCAAAGGATGATCCTCAAAGCTTTTGGATGCTCAATGGATGATTTAGAAATGTAAATCTAAACGCCTCTCGAAGACATTTTAAACCTCGATCACCACAAAAAGGAAATAATTAAAAATTCAACAAAGACAATTGTCGAAAGACCAATAGCCAAGTCACTCATGGAAATTTGACCCATTGATCATGACAACAACAAAAGTGGACGACCAAAGAGAATATCCATTTTGTCTATTTATTGAAGACTATTTACCTCAGTGAACAAGAATGGAGCCGTAATCAACCTCGGTTCAGTTACAGCCGCAGACACTCCAAATTCATCACGAAACCGTCCCACAGCTGAACTCATGTCATTGTTACACCGCACTACCATTCGTACCATATCTGCATACTCATCGTTTGAAAAACCAACAGACATTTTTATAGACGATCAATTAGATCTTGTTCCGTTCGATGCGCGCTCATCACTGACTGATTGTACCGTTGCAATTTGTTTTTTACCATTTTCACTGAGCGGTAATTTAGTATAGGAAAGAAAAACAGAATTCCAATCGAAACAATGCGTTATTCTGGTATGCTCTTACGACCGTTTACATATTTTAAGATTTCGATTTCAGCCAATATACTCCAATGAAATAGTCAAAAATTGAATCACAAACAAACAGTAAATTGAAGCAACGTCTGGTTCGAATATCTCTAATACTGCTTAGTAGTTATTAGAGACAATTTAATTTGTGAAAAATATCGAACTTCTCCGTGGGGGCAGAGAGAAACACATGGATACCATCATCTTTATCAAATCATCTAACTTTCCACTGTTCAATACGGGTCGCCTCTCAGAACGGGAAGGGGTCGAACACCTTCTCGTTCTGTCCCCCTTAATCAGCTACACTGACCATGTGCGGGTTGGCCCCAACCTCAGTGCCTAAGAGAACATTATGGAGAATCCTAAGGTATATAGATTTCCTCACGATGTATTCTTTCGGCGTTACCGCGAGCAATTTATTTATTCCATATACCGCTCTCTAAAATAGGGGAACATTAGTAACAGATCAGCGACCCTGAGAAAGTGATTTCGCCACTTCCATTAAAAAGGATAAAAATATACATATTTATTTCGTTTTGTAATAATATTACGGTATTCGAAAAAGCTTCGTCTATGCAGCGATAGAAATTGGCAAGCACAGAGGTATTTCCTGGACACCTGACTCATGTAATGCTATTTGCTACTAGTTCACTTTAAAATAATCTCTGCTAAAAGACTAATGAACACTAATACACGCGTCGAACAAATTTAATGAGGTTCGTAACGGAGAACAATAATAAGAAAAGATGATAGAAGAACACTTACCAAAACAAACAATACAAATATGATAGAAGATGGAAAGTGGCAAATTATAGCTTGTAGCGCTTATCATAAACTAAGCAATAATAATTTCTACTATACAAATTCAGTTTACATCTCATCTGTGTGCCTACCACCGCAATGTTGTACATTGTTGTTGGGTCACAGATTTTAGTACAGCATTGAATCTTTGTTAAAATTTCCCACTTCTAAATGAACATCAACCATAGTTAGCGTCAGAATGTGTCATTTAGGATTGAACAGGGCTCTCAATTACAATTTCTAATTATCCATTTAATTTCTTAATAGTTCATAATCATACATCATTTTATAATATATTTTCGTTTCATCGCAATTCACGAGCCATATCCATAGCGAAAGCAAGTTTTATTTTAAATTCAATTTTTTTTTTCAAATATGACAAATATTGGGAATACATACATACAAGGTTCTAAAAAAGAAAATGTAGGTACTACGAAATTTTTGTAGTTGTAAATTACCGACTAGAACTAAAAATGCCTACAGTATGACTACCCCCAATTGCCCTTAATTTGGGTATGAAATACATACCAATTTCAGGCTCGTTACTTTGTTACCAACGTGAACAAAGTTAAGGACTTATAAAGTTGGTTATTAACGATGCTGTAACGTTTAAAATTGTTCTTCTATTGTTCCAACTGTTGTTGTAATTGTTGTGTTGGACCCGGGTCTCCTCTCTGACTGAGTCTGCCGAGCTGATCTAAACTACACACGTCTTAGTGAACATTATGGGGAACATCAAGATGTACAGGTTTTCTACTGACACTTTCCTACATCGTTACAGCAAGTAATATTTAATATTAACATTTAATATTTTATAATTTAATATTTAATATTATATAGGTTTTGTTTTAAAAGGTGAGTGCCTGGATTTGCAGCTAGGACCCACAAATTCGGAGAATACTCGTAAATTCTACACTTCTAGATTATCACTGCAAGAATGCAATTATTGAATTTATTAAGTAAAGTTATTGAATTTGCATACTATGTATTAAACTATGTTTTCTCACTTACTTTTTATTACACATTAATATTCAACTTCGCTATCTATCCCCACCCACAGCTCCGCTAAGTTGAGTTTACAAAAGAACACATGAAATGCGTAATTCACAAGTAACTAACTAAATTCCATTGTTTTTCAATATCCTCAACACTGATAGCAGACACATTGCGTATTACGTATTTTAAAATCTTAATAAGTTTTACTTCTTGATTCTTAAAACACATAGACAATTTCAAATATTGGTTTTTTAAAAGCGATCTGTCGATAATTTTAAATGACAGGCTCATTTTTATTACTTCAACGTTTCTGGATCAATAAATTCAAGTGCCCTTGCAAGGTAAATATATGTGTCGTGTGTCACTCTTTGTCAATTAAATAATAAGACCTAGTCAAAAATGTATGTCTGAAATAAACTTAACAATTTTAAAGTTAAAAAAATATATAGGTTAAGCTTTGACACGCATTGTATTTATCATTATCAATCCAGTTATTTATAAAGCATTACATGAGTAATTACTGCCATTTCGACATTAAACGGCTTCTGAATTAATTCTTTTTTTTAATCTTCACGCCTGTATTCCCTGAAAGGGGTGGCAGTGGAGCGTAATATGCTCCCACGATTTACCTGTTAAATTCTATTGGTTATTACTTGCCATCTAGCGGACATAATCCAGACTCCGAGCTACTACTATAAATTCCAAGTTTAAAAAATCCGATAGTATCCGACCCGGGAATCGAACCCAGGATCTCTCGATCAGGGGTCGCGTTGTCAACGGCTTGACCTACGAGAGCGTCTGAATTAGTTCTTATATCTTAAAACTAATAAGAAATTAAATGAACATAAACTTTAAAAAAATGACTAAGTTTTACATTTCATCATAGATCATCAATGCGTTTAAATAACATGAGGAAATTTAAAAACCTACGATGGCACACATTTACGAGTAAGTATATACTTTTGATCATTATCGAAGAAAAATAAATGTATGAATTAATATGAGCAACATCTACCTTACAACGAATGAAATTCAATCATCAGACAATCTTGATTGTAACATTGAGTAGACAACTCGGAGAATAAAATTGAGGCAATTACTGTATCACACTTACGTACCTCTTAAATAATTTAACAATTATCGAATATACAAATATGATAATAAGTCTAATATTTCAAGTGCAGATCGTTGACAATTCCCGACACAGATTTAACAATGACAACGCCTCGAGATGACAAAAACACAAATTAGTAATGATACACAACAAATTATCTGACATAGTCACAAAAATATCTTATAACCATGTCTTTAAACAACAACAATAAACACGCAAACAAAAATTAACGTAACAGTGATTAAACAAATGGTTTTATGTCTCGACGAAAATGAGGCTATAAAACCGATAATATCACTAAATGACAAAAATCATCAACAAAACAAAAAAAATAAAAAATCACCTGCAAATGAATACAAAATAAAAATAACAAACATGACACAAGTCAGACCGTGATCGTGAAAACTTGAACATGAAAAAACAAATTAAACCAAAAATGTTATAAACTACATCAACAAATAGCGATTATAATGAAAAGGAAAACTAAATTACTGATCTGACACAATACTGACAATGTCATATTTCATCGGTATGACAACAGACAGATGTTATTCTTATTCAATGAATATCATACCCGAATGATAGGTCTGTAAAGAAATCCAAACAACTGTCAGAATGACTGATCTAACTAAATGACACGAAACAAATAATGAT
>DWTR01000155.1:0-11676 GCA_018244935.1 Ardaris minthe | reverse complement strand
CCACCTATTCCATAGTGGGATGTAAATGTAACTGGTGAAACGTGAGAGTGTTCGACACTTCTGTGCCTACCTCATTGGGGATTACAAACGTGATGTTACGTTAGACCGATTTTAAAATAAAAATATATAATTAAATCATATTACGAAATATAATTAATATTATTCAAATCATTATCATTGAAATTAAGGTTCCATACACATTTTATTGAGAAGTACATACAAAGTAAGAAGCCAGATCGTCGGCGTTCTTTATCCACTAGCCATCGACCACGTAATGGCCGGACTTTAGCATCTAGTCGGAACATCCCTAGTATGTATACGTAATCATGATCTAAAATAACAAGGCAATATTAACCGTGGGAACAATTACTAAAACTTACGTATATACTCGTGCTTATAATGTACGTCGAATATGTTATTACATTTGATCATCCGACACCGTCCGTGACCAGACAGATGTACATGTAACTCGCCAACATAGGATTCATGATCACGACGACCGATTTGTTCAAATGGTCTCTATGTCTGGTGGATATATAATAGTTACAGGGCTGTTTTCTAATCTTAGTTATGATTTTCTCTGATAGGGGGACTGAGTAACTATATATGTACATATGTTTCAATCAAAGACAGACACAATTGACATTGACCGCCTCGTTGGCACAGTGGTTGCAAAAGCGACTGCTTATCGAGAGATCCCGGATTCGATTCCCTGGTCGGGTACTATTTCGTTTTTACCTTAGATTTTTTATATGATATTTTTTGTAGTGGCTCGGAATCTATATATGTGCTCAGTGTATGGTAATAGGTTTAACCCTATTCCTTACTGGGATGCAAACATAATTGGTGAAAGAGAGTGTATTACACTCTTCAGCCCACTTCTTCTAGGATTACAGGCGTGATATTACGTTAATTCATACAAACACTTTCATCCGGGCTCTACTTGCCACAACTGATCCGCAATCGGAAGCTAGTGACAACCCTATTTTAATTGAATCACCTTGTATTAGATATACAATTTTCAAATTTATACAAAACACAACACAATTACTACAATCATCATACCCAATTATAAGTTACAATTATCATATGTAATAAATAATGCTACGTTTTATAATTGCACCTAGTTATTAATCTTTTTTTAATTAGTGACAAAAACATATTACGCTTTATTTCAATTTGTAGTCCTCGTTTATAATTTTTCCATCGCGTTATTAAATCGCTTAGTTCCGGTTGCTGATACTATTATTAACAGATTTTGAAGCCATTGGTAGCATTCGAACGAAGTATACGAATAGCACTCAAGAACTTAAATTAATTTTACTTTTAACATTCGTGAGTGTTTATATACATGATTATATATGTATATATGTAGCGGCATAGCTCGCGTGTGGCTTTTTGGGATGGTCCAACAGAATATGGACTTATACGAGGTGTGTATTCACGAGCTCCAGGCGACCGCAGTGCAGTCGCTACAATCCCCGGGAGCTTATGAAGGGCTTTATACAACACCAAACATAGCTGCGAGCTAATTTAAAAGCAAGTATAAAAATGTACATATTCAGATGTACCATACCATACCATAGTGTAACGTAAACTTAACTGGTAAAAGGTGGGAGTGTACTACGTAGGTAGTGAGCCTGTTGCCATACACCAGGCACTAATACAGACTCCGAGACACTACTAGAAAATCTAAGGTAGAAAAATCCAATAGTGCTCGACCGGGGATTTGAACCCAGGACCTCTGCGGCTTCAGCTCTGATCGGCGGTCGCGCATGCGACCGACGCGATCAACGAGGCAGTCGATGTTGTGTATGAACGTTCGTTTTTATATGAATGTTTTTCACATGTACTTTGAAATAGTTTAGCACAAGACAATATAACAATGGCAGAGCTGACAGTAACTTCTGACATCGGTGAATTTTTACAAATGGGGATTGGAATATAGTTCTATTGACACTACAAACGTCCTAAAGCGGATTTATACTAACAATTGCCAGCATCTACACACAGGGCCTGCATTAGAACTGCGTTACTACAGTTATGTTAACCGCACAAAAACTGCACTCAGATTACAATTTTGCAGCTGGCGTGCAGTTCTAAAGCAAACCGTTTAAAGACACTAAGAAACATTAAGAAACTTATCCTTTTATTCGAAGACGCGAGAAAGAATTAATATTTTGAGCCGAGCTGTTGAATTTTTTGTGCAAATGGTCGAATATTTGAATAACATATTACATATATGTCAAGCATATTTATGTAAATTTCAATAATGAAATGAATAAAATCATTCTCAAATTTATCAGAAAACAGGCGTGGAGGTGACCCAATAAAAACTAATATCAAGGACGAACAAGCTCTAGTCCGTGGATTATTTGACAAAAAGACAAATTTGTGACAAAAAGTTGAATTAGGCACCGAATTTTTGACATCGGCAGATTCCTATAACATCTATAATGTTCTGAGACGTACCGGCCTCTGGCCTTGGCCGAAAAAAATTCTACAAGTAGCTGTATTCAACTATTATCGTTATGAAATTAATTTCACGTAACATCTGTAATTGTCACATCATTATATTGTACTTAATTAACCTCATAATTGATTATTTACAAACGACCAGTAGAGCGTTATCGTCGTGCACTCAAATACATACACAATTTCTTGGTCTACATTCCTAATTATGTTCATTAGCACGTACTTACTTTTAAAACTTATAATTTACTGATGCAGTTTTTAACAATATTGTTATTATTAGCTAGAGTATTTGAAAAATTTTATTAAACTTAAAAAAAAATGAGTTTTAGAATGAAACTAGAGATCTACGCACACTGCAGTGTGCGTAAATTAGTGTATTTTGAAATAAAATAACACTAATTCCTACTAGTTTATTTATACAAATTATTAGTGAATACAGTCAGAACTATTATATGGTAACGAATAAGTCCATACACTGTCTCAAACCAAACATTCTTATAATTATTTTATTTCTTTATCATAATCCTAACATCACGCCTGTAATCGCCGAAGTGGTAGACAGAGGTGTGTGGTACACACGCACGTTTTACCAGTTACGTGAGAGGTGGTGAGCTTGTTGCCATATTTTATTTTTCAATACAGTAACTATTTATTCAGTCAGATGTCGTGTGATACAACAAAGGGGCTACGAACGAACTCGCAAGTTGATGCACGCTAGGAAAAAAAATCATGCAATGTGCATGCAAAACTATTTTTTTTGCATTCCCACAACTTAGTCTTTTCTTTGCTCGTGTCATTTCTTATGCACGCTTATAAAATATGTTTGAAGTTGATCGAGAGCTTTTTTTGTTGTTTCTCGCCAGTTGGAATATTTCATAAGGACTTTTTTATTATTATATTTTATTTCATTCGGAAAACATACAGTGATTGTAACAATATTGACTAAAAAATCTAAGCACCGACTAAATGTTTTCTCATAGCGATATGTGACAAACACTACCTATCCCGTTCTTCCGTACTAAATCTGAATTGTTTCATTTACGCTATCCTTGTCACACCATTTTTACTCTGTGAATAAAAAACGTGCACGCGTACTTTCGCTGTCGTTCGAAACATTAAACAATAATAACGTGTCTACCTTTATTAAAGGAAATAATATATTCTAAAAGGGAATACGGAAGTATAAATTACACGAGACATAATTCGTTCTACACAAATAATGTATGTATTGATAATTATCGCTGAGGAGTCATATATTATTATATTGGTTTATTAATTGCGTCTGTTTGTTTTGTAAATATTCCAATGAAGTATATATTTAAAATTGTTACTATACATTTTAATTTAATTTTAAGAACCTACTAAAAGTTATATTTAAAAATAACTGATGTTAGAAGTAATTGTATTGCGATTTTTTTAATGTAAAATCTATTCCGTACTTAACATTAAATGCCATTAGGCATTAAGTTTGTCCTTTGTAGCAAATTTATTATAAAGGTTGCACATTAGTATTAATAAATTAATTACCATCTCTATACAATAATTATAACAAAAATATCAATTCTATTTGTAAATGAAGTAAACGTTTTTAAATCGAAGGTAAAGTGCAAAATGATTAAGTACATATATTTTAATGGAATCAGTCGTAATATAAATATTAATCACATATAAAGCCAATGCTTATGACTTGCAATAAATTTGCAATAAGATAAATGTAAAATATGTTATGAAGTACGATATTACTTACGTTTCAATATTTTTCCAACATTCGCGCCAAAAATTGTTATCTTAAATTCTTCAAATTACTTATTATTGAGTAAAAAAGGATTTATTATTTATTTTATACCAGTTCATATACTATTTCATTTTAACCGATACTTATTTTTTTAATTAAATAAAATTTCATTGACAATATACGATCGCGCGCTTTATTGCGTGAAATCAAGATGGCAAAAAACGCGTTCACCATCCGACGCAAGCCGGTGGACTGGACTGGCGTTTGTTAAAATCCGATGCCACAGATCGGAACGCACCGGCATAAACTAACCGAATCAAAGATAACACAATAAACTAACAATCTCACACAAAGCAAGGAACAACTGGACTTGGTCGGTTGTAAGTTATTTTACTTTCTCTAGATAAAGCGTGATCGCAATGCTCCAGAATGGAAAATAAAGACATTACTATGTTGGCAATGATAACGTCTTCACAAAAGATGATAAGACTTATTCGCCGATTGTAAATAAGCTATTATTGATGTTATAACTCGATGGCCCGATGCGACGATTAAATACATATTTACAAGTACCAGAAAGCATAAGCGAAGCGCACGATATTGCTATCAAAATTGTTGGTACATTTTTGTGTACTGTGATCGATCTAAATTTAAATTTTATTCGACGTAATTATCATAAACTCTTAAAAAGAAAGATGTGTTCATGGAATACGTGTACGTAACAGATGTAGCAATGTTATAAAATATAATTAAATATAATTTATTAATATAGTTTTGACATGTAATTATCCTGTTTACTGAATTTGGTACATTGTGTATAGGTATAACATACTCTCTGAATAACATTACATCGCGTGACGTACAATACTTAATAATCTGGTATCCGTTCGTTCAATTCATTTAAGAAAACAACAAAAATTTTCTACCAATTTTTAAAGTCTAATGTAAGTATGAGGGACATTAATAAAATTAAGAACGTGCGATATTACGAATTATCAATACGAATAGTAATTAATAAAGGGCCAATAAGCTATATTTATTATTGCATCAACATCTGCCTATTGCAGTCCACTGCTGGACAAAAGCCTTCCGTGAAGGGGGTTTTGCACATAATCCCCGCAGAGCAGAGCTTCTCGCAACACCTACGCGGCTGCTCGTCGGTGGCTCTGGCTTTTAGCTGTGCCTAGGCAGCCCGCGCCATACCGCGATCTGCCAGCCCGGGGCTTAGTCGCCCCTTACGACACCCTGTATCCCGGCACGGGGTCGCGGAATGTCTTCTTACTCCGCCCAGACATTTTTTATTGCATTTATCCGCCCCGGTGGGACAGCAGGCAAACGCGAATGTATTGCTAAAGAAAACAAAACTTAAGCTTCTCTGACAGAATTCAGATGCACCGTACATCCGAGGGATGCAGGGACACATTATTTACGGTACTCTATTGAGAATTGTTATAGGCTAACCAAACTGTCTGGCGATGTGTGAACTGCCCGAAATCGAATTATGTAACTTTAACCCTTATAATTCTCAACCCTTTTCATTCTGAGTGGACTTATGTATCCAACATTGGATAAAAGTAATGGATAAACAGTTGTTGATGATGATGACCCAGCCCTTGTTGTCTTTTATTTAGCAATAGGTTCGCGTTTACCAGCAACCTCACTTTATATTTGGATTAAGAACGACCGCAGTACATACAAATTAAGTTATAATCCTGATAGATATATCATACCCTTTGCTTTAATACCTTCTAATACAGACAGACCAAATGCGCATTGACAGGCACCTATAATGTACAAACTAAAGAGGTATTACATATAGATACGTGCAGTAGGCGAGCCAAGCAAAACGTCGTCTCGTCGATAAAGAGAGAAACATAATGAATTTGGTACTCGTTTCTCCCTTTGAATTACTGTATCCGCCGGCATCTTAGCGCGTCGATTACTGAAAAATCCAATTTGATACGATTACATGTATGCAAATTCATGTTTTTCTCCTTCTATCAGCGCAATATTTTCACTTACATGAGTACGCGCTTATGGCTCGGCTACATTATGTACAATATCTCCAAGTGACAAAAAAAAATGAAAAAAAAAAAAATTTTATAGATTAAACACTCAGTGTCGCCAGCCAATCAACCAGTGACAGATCACGCGAGAAATCTGTAAATTTTACAGATGGAAATCAATAACACGATTTTATTTGCATATGAATGGCATGTCCACACAACAAGCAGGTTCCTGCGGCCAAGTATTCAATGTCGGGGCAATTGGGATCTGGGCGCGACGCGACCTCGGCGCGCTGACATACTGACATTGGCCGTCCTACTACATCCTATAGGACAACAGATGAACAAATGAACATCACAAGAAATCACTCGAAGGACATAGATTGATTCAAAATAAAGCAAGTAGTTGGGTATCAATATGGTTGTTTATATTAAGTACAAAGAGAATAACACAACGCTTAAAACATTGTAAGAATAAGAATAACAACAACAAACAAATATTTTAACAATTGAACAAATAAGAAAAAGAAACAATAATTAAATGTGTCAAATGTTTTTAAAGTATTTATTTCTATTTTATTGATGGTGGTATTGATATTATTCAAAATAAACGAATTAAATTAGCGACAGCATTCATTCAAAAAGTATTAAGTCCAGCTGAAATAAAACAATATGCAACTTTTTTTGATAAAAATGCTCAACGACAATTTTTAGCAGGACGATGAGCGGCAAAAGAAGCTTTAGTTAAAGCATTAGAAAGTAAGTTAATTTTAAACCAAGTAACAATTTGTTTAAAAGATGATAATAACCTTCATGTTGAGGGACTTTCATTAGAACAAAATGAACTTGTTCATGTTTCAATTAGTCATGAGCGAGAGTATAGCGTTGGCTTTGCCATTTTTTCAACTTTTTAATAATTGTTTTTCTTTTTTTCTGCAAAAGTAGAGTATAATGATAGTGGAGAAATTTACAAAAAGGGAGAAAAAACATTAATGAATTATTCATTTGATGATATTTTATTTAAAGACTTTTGTAGCAACCCTTTTATTCGTCAATGAATTCTTGAAAATAGATATGTCAGTGATGATGTCTTTAAGTTCTTTTTATGAATGTTTATTTTTGCTGCCTTTTTTTATTTACAATTCTTTCATCATGAACTTTTTTACATTATAAAAGTAAAAAAATTAGTGCTTCGAGTAGTTTACTAAATTGTGTTTCAATTATTGGGGGAATTAGTACCTTTTTCTTTAGTAAATTAATTTGAAATTTAGTGTTAGTACCAGATTATTCAATTGATCCAAGTTATTATCGAATATTATTAACAGGATATTCATATGTACAATTAACGATTACTCTAACTATGATTTTCAATAGTCGGCGTTTAGTTTCACTTTTGTTATATATTGTTTATGCTTCACCATTTGTTATTATTGGACCAGTTATTCTTAATAATTTTAATGATGTAAATCTTCGTTATGATAAAGAATTATTTATTATTTTAACTATTTTAGTAATAACGATTTTTATTGCTAGTTTACAATTATGTGGTTTTTTAACCCGTCAAGATGAAAAAAGCAATGTTATTCGTTTTGCTATTATTTTAATTCTTTTCAATATTATTAATAATACTTCAAAATTATCAATTCCAATAATATTGGAATAAAATATTAAATTGCGTCAATTGTTCCAACAAATTTATTCTATTACAACATTAATTGTCGATTTATTTGCCTTATTTATTTTGGCATTATATTTGCAGCAAATGTTAACTCGCTCAAGAGATGAGATTCATCAAATTGAAAATTTAGATTTAATTAAAATTTTAACATTGCAACAACTTAATCCGAATTTACCATTAATTAATTTTTCAAAGGAAGAAATTAATCCGAACCATTGGACATTAAAAATGTTGAATTAAAAATATTTGTTTTTGATTTACTTATTTTTAATTTATTAAAAATTATGAAACCTTGAAAAACAAACAATTTTTAATTAAAACACAATAATAGAAAAATAAACAGAATTAAAATGAACAGCCAAAAATGTTATTTATCTTTGATAAATAACATTTTTATTTGTTTGTTTAAAACAAAATATGTTATAATTTTATTGCTTGTATTAAATAAAATTAATGATATAAAATACACATTTATGGATTCATTTGCCCAGTGCTATTTGTTTTAATAAGATAGTGGTAAATATTAGAAATAAATGGATGTTTTAACGAAAAGGAGAATTAAATAGAAATATGGCAAAAGAATTAACAAGAGAAATGTTATGAGAAGCTGGTGCTCAATTTGGGCATCAAACAAAACGATGAAATCCAAAAATGAAACCATACATTTATGGTGAAAAGAATAAGATTCACATTATTGATCTACAACAAACATTATGAAGATTAGAAGATGTTAAAAAATTAATGGCAATTATTGCTGCACGTAAGGGAAAAATCTTATTTGTTGGAACAAAAAAACAAGCCAAGTGGATTGTTAAGGATGCAGCGGAACGTTGCGAATGTTTTTGTGTTAATCAACGTTGATTAGGTGGAACATTAACAAACTTAAAAACAATTCATTTACGTGTTAAAAGATTATGAAATATTGAGCGCCAAGAAAAAAATGGGGAATTAAAATTATTACCAAAAAAAGAACAAATGTTAATTAAAAAAGAAAAAGATAAATTAGAAAAATTCTTAGGTGGAATTAAAGGAATGAAAGAATTACCACAAGCATTATTTGTGGTTGATCCAAAAGAGGAACATATTGCCGTTCGGGAAGCACGCAAATTACGAATTCCAGTGATTGCTATTTGTGATACAAATGTTGACCCTGACCCAATTGACTATATTATTCCAGCAAATGATGATACTTCACGCTCAATTGCAATTATTACTCATCATATTACTGATTTATATGGTGATGCAATGGGAATTAAAATGCCAGAACCTAAATTTAAACCAAATGAATTTACGCGCCGTGATGGTGATGACAATCGTAATTCACGTGGTGGGCAATATGTTAATCGAAGAATGAGTGGAAGAAATGAACGTGGAAAAGAAACATATTCGTCACATAAAGTACAACCTTCAAGAAAAGAAGAGACACCTGCTGTAGCAGAACCTGTCGCAGTTAAAGAAAAACCAGTTCCAGTTCCACCACCAAGTTTTAATTTCGATACAATTAATGTAGTTGATAATGATTTAGAAAAAAAATTATCAAAATTAAAAGTTGATGAATTAGAAATTCTTAGTGAAGGATTTGCCTTACCAAAAGCAAAAAAAGCTGAAATGGTTAGTGAATTAAGTAAACATTTAACAATTGTTGATAATAAAATAATAAAAAAATAACATAAAAATTAAATTGTATTAACTGGTTAGTTTCAATACAAGCACCCTTAAATTTGAAAGGAGAATTAGAATGGCAGTTACTGCACAATTAGTAAAAGAATTAAGAGATAGAACAGGAGCCGGAATGCTAGATTGTAAAAAAGCATTAGAAGCTACTGATGGAAAGATTGAAGAAGCAATTACATGGTTGCTTGAAAAAGGAATTTCCAAAGCGGCCAAAAAATCTGATCGAGTTGCTGCTGAAGGATTAGTTGGTTTAGTAACTAAAGGTTATAAAACAGTTATTTTCGAAGTTAATTCAGAAACCGATTTTGTTGCAAAAAATAAGCAATTTTTAGATTTAATGGCAACCGTAGGAGAAACTTTAATTAATAATGAACCGAAAACTGTGGAAGATGCATTAAAAATATCAGTTAATGGTGAATCATTAGAAACTGTTATTGTTCATGCTATTGCAACAATTGGTGAAAAGATTACCTTACGTCGTTTTAAAATAATTCATTTAAAAGCAGATCAATCAATGGGATTTTATTTACATTCTAATAATCGCATTGCAACTGTTTTAACTTTTAGTGGTAAAATTGATGAAACAATTGGAAAACAATTAGCAATGCATGTTTCGGCAATGAGTCCACAATTTATTTCACGTGATGATATTTCAACGGATTTTTTAAATAGTGAAAAAGCAATTTTAACGGCTGAAGCAAAAAATGATCCAAAAAATGCTGGAAAACCAGATAATATTTTAGAAAAAATAGTTGAAGGGCGTTTAAATAAACAATTAGCAGAAATATCATTTTTAGACCAAGTTTTTGTTGTTAATTCTGATCAAAAAATTAGTGGTGTTATAAAAGTAAATAATGTTCATGTTGTTGATATGATTCGTTATGAAGTTGGCGAAGGAATTGAAAAAGAAGAAATTGATTTTGCTTCAGAAGTAATGGCACAAGTTCGCAAATAAGAATCATTGTGATAGAAAGGAAAGCCTAAAAATGGAAAATACTGAAAAAGGAACAATAATTGCAATCTCGATGGCAGCATTTTTATTTGTTGCAGTTAGTTTATCAATTATTGGTTATTTAATTAGTTTTACAAAACGAGAATTTAAAGCACGTTTTATTAATAAAAAAATTTTAATTATTTTATTTACAGTGTTAGGAATTAATTTACCAGTTGTTATTCTTGGATTTTTATTCCAGTTTGTTATTGATTTCTCAACAACTGCACCATTAATTATTATGATTGTGTTAGCTTTTGGCTTGACAGTTGGGGTAGGAGTTTATATTTTCTTATTTTTACAACTAATTGCTGTTGGAATTGATGAAAAGGAAATTGCTTTTTTAGGGGAGCGAATTTTAATTCGAAAAATTACTCGTGTTGAACGCAATGATAAAACAAATCAATTAGTAATTTATCATACCGAAGGAACCCGTAGTAAAAAGAAATGTCGTTTTTCATTAGCAAGTCAAGCAGGGCAATTTATGATTAATAATGTTAATTTATTAAATCAAGAAATTATGCCATTTGTTCCAGAACAGACTAAACCAGAATTAAAAGTTAGTGAACAACAAGTAAGTGAAGAACCGGTTTCTGAATCAAAAGAAGCTAAAAATACAGAAAAAGATTAAACAATTTATTTGAAAAATCTTTTTTTTAAGAAATATTTATTGTATAATTGCTTCTATAAGGGAAAAAAAATATAAATTGTATAAAGTAGCGTTATAAGCAATTGATAATTATTATTAATGTTATTTTTCTCTTATATATTCAATGTAATTTTAATTACATTTGCTTTTATAAAAACACTACTTAATAGAGAAAGGAAATATAAGAAATGAAGAGACTTTTATCGATTTTAGCAGTTTTTGGTGTATCAGCTGTAGGGACAACATCAGTAATCGCATGTAACAAAACTGAAAGTAACAATTTATCAAGAGTTAAAACAATTGCAGCACCTGCAACTGTAGCGGCAAAAGATGCAACAAAAGTTACAAAAAAAGAAATTAAAAAAGCATTAGATCCTAATGTTTTAAAAGCAGTACAAGGTGTTGTAAAAACAGCACAAGAAACTGACTTTGTATATGAAATTTATGCAGACAACAAAGGTAAAGCAT
>DWTR01000154.1:0-11689 GCA_018244935.1 Ardaris minthe | reverse complement strand
TAATGGTTGAGGTTTTTGTGTTGGTCAATTGCGATGTAAAATCTAGCAAATGGTGTAATAGGAGTACCAAAATCGCTCGTAGTTATTAGTAAAGAATGTAGCAATATTATATTAAACTCTTCCGAAGTATCTACATAATGTATATACATGAGTGAACTATGAGTATGTCCTGGGTTACCCTGGAGGAGTCTAGGTCCAAAAATAGATGTTCATAGGCGACACAGTTGAGCACTTACCATCAGGCGACTTCTCTAGCTGGCCTGGCTAAATATACAAATAAGTAATCCAGCTATCTGGGAAAAAACATGGCTGAGTGAAGCCGGTAGCTACCTAGATAATTTAGTAATTCTCCGCTATTTACGAAGTAGCAAGCAATATTTATTGTTCGGACGTAGTCATTCATTGATAACAGAACGTCAGGTTCTTCTCTGTGCTGGCGGGGATGACATTGAAATACAAAAGGAAATCGCAGGAAGTAATCCGCAATGATCAGCAATATGATGACAACAATAAGATCATGTAGAATTAGTCATCCCTATTTTTATCTTCAAAATAATATGCTTTTCGTCGTCACATACAAAGTTGTTAATTTAGTCAAATATGTCATTCGTCTAATGAGTCTTCAAAAACTTGCAATGTAATATACAACATTCCATACTGACTTCCTTTAGTTAAAAATATTAATGTATACGGATTTAGCATGATTCAACATTGTTAAAATTTCTTCATGCGAAACGAATAGCAACGGTCACAAAATTGTAATGTATGGTGAGCACAATTATTTCTTCTATTTCTGGTTGGCAAAAAATATATATATAAGTATATATTTATATATGTAGTTTATGAACCGTTGGGTTACCATAACACAAGCTGTCTTACTGTTGATGGTCATGGCTGATGGTAACTTTAGGATTCAGAGAGCCGGGTGGAGATGTCCCAAGATATTATTGTTAATGTAACAATTATCCATTACATTTATACTTAGTTTACAGTGACAATAAACATCTAAAATAAAAATAATCATTAGTCATTGAGGTGAATTTTATATATACCAGAATATAGTCTTTTAGCGTTATATTGTTCATTATTTATTAGATATAAATTTCTATTCGAAAAATGATAAGATAGAATATTGCCATAAAGAGCGCTGGCTGGCGGCCGGTAATTGATATCTTTGTCATGTCAGCTACAGCCGGCAGTGTCTCGAGTAATGTCGGTCGTGGCAAAGTTTACTTAACAGTTGACTAGAAATGTAATTTAAACCATAGGGTCGTCGGCTCGTTATGCAAAAGGATTACAGAGGTTATGCCGCTGCAACGATTATTCGAAATATCACAAGTAATAGACGATTTGCTAAAGAAATTGTTACATCCAAAATTATACATCAATGTCATGTTAAAAAATAAATAAAATATTTAACTCAACGATAAACAGTCTGAGCTGTAAAGGACTAAGGATATCTCTTAAGTATTCCAAATGTAGAGTGCTACATGCTAATAAAACTATGAATCGACAATTATACAATTATTAATTTTAATGTTATAAGTTCAATTGAGAATGGATAGGTTTTATTACGAGTTGGTACTAAATATCCATTAATATGTTTGTATGGTATCAGTAGAAGTATTCACTCGTAACATATTGCTCCATTTTAAATTTTGGACTTCTCCATTTTAAACTTCTCCAAAATGTAACGTAACGTGATGTTACGTTAAATTTCGGAGAAGTTTACTAGTATAATCGTGTACGTAATAGAATAAGCAATGAAGTTCGATGTTTAATCGCCTATCAATGAACTCCGGACCAAGTTTGCGTGGGCGGTGGGATTACCTCGTTAGCCGCATTCATGCAGGTTATGCTCCGTACAAAACAAACCCTGGTGCGCTTTGAATTTGGCTTACGGCGACGAATTTGACTTATTCTGATGTCTATGACACTTCGATTCGTTGTAATAATTATAGTTCCACATGTTTTCACGTTGCTTTCAGATTATTCTCGTCGTGAATTAACGTGCGCTTAGCATGACCTAATATAGGCCAACTAAATCACTATTTATTTTGATTATGTAAATGGTGTTTGTAACAACAAATTACATATTGACAAATGTCAGTATGTAGCTGCCTATAAGTATGATAACTGAACGTAGTCATATGTAGTTTTGTTATGAGGATAATAAATGGTTCGAAATTGTTTTATGATAATTGAATAGAAATTAATCGTTATATTTTACAAAACAATCACACAACACAGTAGAAATGTATTGAATGATAGTATTAAGCACTATGAATTGCCTATTAAGGCTTATTCTGGAAATCTATGTTTGTTATTGTGACCCGTCATTTTTTTTACAACTAGGTAGTTAAATATTAATACTAATATAATCCCTTAATTAACTGGTGAAATGTGGGTGTATACTACACTTCTCTGCCTACCTCTTCGGGGATTACAGGTGTGATGTTACGTTACGTTTTCATTAAGTATTAACACATTTTGTTAACCAAACAAACATTTTAGGTAATACCAGTTGAACTAACTTTACTTAAACGTCGATAATTACGAAATAAAAGTATTCAGTGATAGATCATGTTATTTTTATAATATTTTAAGAGCTTCCTCAGCTTTTATAGTCGTTTTAACATTCGGTTTCGCGCACGGCGTATGGAAAGAATTTACAAAAGGAGTGACTCATAACATGACAAAGTGACCCCTTCGTGATTAAATGAAGCGGGGGTCGTGGCTTGCTACTCGGAATTGGCTTTAATAAGATCAGGTGGCACCTTTTCGTAAGCTAAACTGTTATTTAATCGGATATGAATGTTATGACTCAAATGTGGCCGTTAGCGAGCTAGATTGACAGCCCAATCTAAATCGAGAATGATATGTACGAAGATCGCACTGCATACCAATTAAAAGATTCTGAATTTTGAGAAACTCGGTTTTCTTATTTTTACCTAATACAGAGATTAGATAAATTTATTGTACTATCTATTATGTTGTGTAATTAAACAAAAAATCTAATTACATTCGAATCATTATCTGATTCGTAACCTACGTACAGACACAGACAAACACCTGTCGTCAGAAAAATGTCTTCCGTTATTGTATTTACTTAATATTAACCCTTGTTAAAGATCTATTATATTTTTTTATGAATAAATGAATGATTACGTATAAATCGTATTGGTTGCAAAGCGAGAATGCCGATCGAGAGGTCCTGGATTGAAATCCCGGGTCGGGCACTTGAATTTTGCCAACTTATATTTTCTAGTAGTGGCATGAAGTCTGGATTTGTATCCGGTGCAAGGCAATAGGCTCACCACCTATTCCATAGTGGGACTTAAACATAACTGATGAAACGTGGGAGTGTACTACGTTCCCCTGACAACTTCTTCGGGGATTACAGGCGTGATGTTACGTTTACGTATAAATAAACAAGTATTTTGCACAAAATATCACGACACCGTCTGTTTCATATTTCACAAGAAAAGAGGGGTTCAGTAAACCCAATAAAACCATATGAAGTAAATGAAATCAAGACTGCACTATTTACACACTCGTGGTTTTATTCGAGGGGACGGCGCAGAGAATGTAATAACCGGTACAGCTGTTGCGCTTTACAAACGCGTGCTCGGCAGGAAACATTGTGAAGCCACTGTTTTGACAAACGCAAAGGGCCCGAAAGATTTTCGGAGTGATTACACATCCGGTTTCATCGACAATTGAACCAGGGCTGCCACAAATATATCATCATATAATTTTATAAGTAGCGAATTTTAACTTACTTTTACTCTATTTAATTTATATCGAACATCACATTCCTACACTTACCTATAGACCCAATTAGTTTACAAGATTTTACAATCGATTTCATTTTGTGCCATTGCACAGGTTTATCTTTGTTACGACAGCCCTAGTTCATGAAAATGCAACGTCAAAGTATCTATGGCGGTTCATTCATATCTAGCGATCCACTAACCCGATTTTGGTTCGTTTCTGCGTGCTAATGACCGAATTCTCCTCGCCAGTGAATGGGAGAAGAAACAGGTGAGAAAAATTATACATGATCATGTTTATTGCATTGTATTGATACACGAATTGACGGCATTGCTTCAGGGCCTAGTTTAGGATCACATGACCGGTTGTATGTTGTCCCAAGATATTAATTAGTCTAGCGATTGTACATGCAGATTGTGTGACGGTACTCGTCAACGGAGCTCATAGATACCTATATTCACCGAAATGACACAAAAATTACATCTCACCTAAGGGGGAGGCAGCCACTAAACAAACGCCTTGCGTGGAATCACGCCATCAGATCTTGATTATCACGATCTGTAGTAAGCCTGAGCGGAATCACTTTTTTATGCACAGTATTTATCTATGTGTAACGTCTGTTATTCTATACAGTAATCAATTTGCTTCATATCGATCCAGTACATTCTATCTAGGCTTAGTGAGAAAGTTGCCTCCCACAAGAACGTTAAAGTGCCTCACATTTGGAATGTAATACCTTTTAAACGGTCGGCTGAAGCGTAAGAAAAAGGTGGACGGAGAATTTGAAACTTACACGACTATTGTGGTCTGTGGATAAGTGAAATTTGCATAGTTCTAACTTGAAATATATGGTAACGTGAATTATGAATAGATCATGGTAGAATCAATTATCACAATGCCGTGTGCATCTCAATGTAATTACATGGGTCTTTAGATCATTTCCTCACAAAGTCAAACGTGAACGAGCAATAATAATACTGGCTATTATGGTTCCATGTCTATCTGAATGTGATTTCATAGATCTTTGGATAATTCTGACTGAAAATACATAGAAAGTAAAATATATAAACAGACCTTAAATTGCCGGTTGTCTTAATGCCCTGTCTATTTTCAAGACAATTTCTTAACTCTACGGTTGGCATACTCCCAACATCCAATAAATGGATTATCTGACAGGTCGTGTCATGTCGTAGGTCTTTGAGGCAGAATTATCATACATTCACATTCATGAAATATCGTAATAAGATCTAGATAATGGAACATATACAGAAATTTTTCATCTACATAAATATTATGTATCCCAGACGCTCCTCCTTACTAACGACAATCAAATTTAATGTCAACTTATATAAAATGTATCATATACTTCTGTTGCATTCGTTGTGTTTACTTAAACAAAATTCGTGTCAGTCAAATTCACTTCTTACTTTCGCTAGAGAGTTCGTGACACTGTTTTACATTATAAAGATTGTACATAAATATTCATGACGATTCAGTATAAACATAAAATAAACATTTCTCTTACATTTTAATTTACATTCTACCGAAAAATGGAGATATGTTTACAGAAGGAAAATATAAAATGTTTCATTTACATGCACATTCATCGTTTTTCTTATGTAATCAGTTCGTATTAAACATTTATAAAAATAAGTGTATTGCTTTGTCGAAGAAATTTGTTTGGAATTTGAAGAATGCACTATTAATACGTTTAATTTTTGGGATTCAGTCGATTTAGTCAATAAAAACGGTACATAGACAAACCATATAACATTTATGTGCATAACAGTGTAACACAAAAGGGTTGAGGACTAACGTAAGTGTATTTACGACGTCAGCATTCATTCAATATCACTCAGCCATGGGGCATTAATAGCATAGTATTAGAGAACTGTTCCATAATACTCAAGGAAATAGATTAACAGAATATTAATTCTTGCGACTATGAATAGGAAGACTTATGGTAATAACGGGAGTCTTACAGTAATAACGTTTCTTTACAATACTACTTGATAATACGATAAAAAAATTGCAAAGCATAAAATACGCATAAGCAGAAAAAGCATAAAATACAATAAAGCATAAAAAACGTGTATTCATCTAAATAAATTAATTATGTCTGTTTATTAGATAAAGTCCATTCGTATTGGTGATTTTTTTAGTGAGTTAGTGAAGTCGTCATGGGATCAGTGGGCGAAGCTGTCACAAGTAAGTCAAGTCATATAAGATTCTGCTTAGGTAATTATCTGATATATTGGAAAATTGTGGCCGGTGGTGCAGTGGGTAACAGATTTGCGTGCACGCTTAAGGATCACGGGCCCCGGCGAGGAAAGTTTTATCGCGCCGCTGCCTGGCGGCGCTCGCTATTCGCTATGAAGTCACGCTCTTATTATAAATTTATGATGTTTGCTTTTTCAAGTAATCGCTGATATCATTTTGGTCGCTAGTGAGTGATGCGCGTTTAATATCTCATTCCTCTTTCGGAACTGTTTTACGTTGAGAATTCGGTAACGGAATACTTATTTTTGTACATTTATCTAAATTCCGTCTTATTTTTATTCGCCAATGTTGCGTTTGACCGAAACGACCTACGAGAAACCTGGAGCAGAAACGCTACAAATACACTATTTACTTTAATTCATCTTACATAGAGAAACATCGTACGCACGGCGGCAGAGCTTCCCCCGCGGCCGATCGACACGGCGATGTTGTATTGTGCGTCACGATGTGTTACGCTGCAGTAGCGACTACACTTCCGTTACGTTACAGGCTGTCACAGATCGTTCTTCCTATAAATTATTCACGTCTTCATTCCCAGGCTAACCGAGTCATCTATATCTTACTTTAAAGAGAAAATAATAATTTGATCCTCTCCGTCCCGTCCGAAAAACTTTTTTTAACCCGTCACCCTGAAGAACATTCTCGACTTACTAATTACTCAATAATTTTGAACTCTGAAAGATATGTTCGTTTTGTTGGTTATATTTATCTCAATGAGTATTTCTCGATTTTCTGAGATTCCTTTTAAAGTATGTCATGACCATGAGGCGATGCATCGCGAGCGCCGCCACGAGCCGGCCCCGCCGTCAGAACCCAGTGAACACCGCCTACCCCCTTCTGTTTGCTCTGCTCCTTACGCGGATCATTTTGCACTCTTCATCTATTATTTTATTAGTTTTACATTACAGTGTCGTGAACGTTCCACGGACTATCAAATACATTATTGCATTTTCATTATTTTAACCTTATTACAGAATTAGCAGCGTAAACTGAATTTCATGCTCGTTTGAATGACTTAACTGCAATGTATTGAAATTGTGTAATAAACAAAAACGCCGACTCGTACGGCGCGCCTCGGCCCCTTTTATAGCTAAGCTCGGGATTGTTGCCCGCCGGTGTGTTCTTGTTCTTATTGAAGTAGTGGGCATGTTTGTTTTTCAGGAATCATTTGAACATAATATATGTCGTACTTGTTATATTGATTACGAGAAAGTTCTTGTGAGAAAATGAATCAGCATGAGCTTCGTATTGCCGTCTCCCAGCTCAAGCTATCCGAGCGGGCGCACGAGGCCTGCATTATTAAGGCCTTCCTGTGAAAATCGATACTGGATTTTCCGGAAAATTCCAGACGCTGAAGTAATAAAGGCTAGGCCTTTAGCCCAGGGAGGCGGGGGGGCGGAGGGCGCGGCGGGGCCGCCGCCGAGATCGATACTCGGCGCGCCGCCCCCACGTACCTAGACATGCGGTCTGATCTACTTCAATATTCGTGCACTACTGTGTTCAATTCCCTCGTAAATTATCAATTACGGACGAGAAAAAAGCATCCGTCATGGCTTACTTATAAACAAATGAGTCATCGTTTACACCTTACTAACGTTTATCTTACTCATTCGTGACCTAGTACGTATTAATATTCACTTCCCAGTTTTTGTACAATATTTGCATTTGTATTATACTGATAGCGAATCACTTTCACAGTAAAGAGGCTGGTAAATGTTATCTTCATTATTAATAGTCGCCGCCAAGTAAGGTAAAAAACGGAGTCCTAATAATTGCAATGTTCACGTTGAACTTTGCTGGCTGCGTGTACTGTGTACATGGTGTTCGCCGCTAGCGCGCAGTGTACGGCGCCCGCTGTCCGCCGGAGACTCGTTTAGGATCTATTCGACAATGGACATACGTGTCCATTGTCAGGCACGTGCAATGACTGCAACTTGTCGTAAAATTTTGAAAGGTTCAACATTATTAGTTTCATGCCTGCAGAGGCAAATTCGAGTAGCGTGGAGTTCTGATTTTGAGTATTACCGAAGTTATTTTGTTAATTGTGGGCTTCTCTGAGGCCATAGTAAAATGTTTGTATCCGATGTAGCGTAGGGTGTAATTGTTAGTGGAAGTATTAAACGGAGCTAGGAGTTGGATGTGTCGCGACGGTGGCGCCAGCTGGTGCGGCCGGAGCGCGCGCGCGCGCCGCCCGACCGTGTTGACGGAGCCGTCGCCGGGGCGCCGTCGTCGCTGCCCGCCCGCCTACTGCGTTGGATGGGTTGTTTGCACTGGTTCCCATCATGTGGCGCTCGTCACTTGATGCTAAATGGAACTGTTTACGGTGCCTTCTGCAAGTTGTACTCGTTATATTTTGCTGCTTAGGAGACTCGATACAGGGGCCAGGGGGTTACTCTGTCCTAGGATGCTAAGTATTCTAGGTATTTTGCGTTGGCGCCGAGCTTGCTGCGCACAATATAGCGCGTTCAAATGAATTAACCATAGATTACGAAAAAACATTTTTTACATAAATATTTACTATTCAACCGTTCTTCTGAATTCAGACATGGGTTTGAAAGCCAATTTAGAAATTTAACTACAATAAGTATTCAAGCACCGCGTCGCGCGCAATAGGGACACGGCGTAGCGTGGCGCGGGAAGGCTGTTCGGTTTGTGCACACTTGTGTCATGCAGTACGTAGGCGGATCTTATGACTAACAGTTTAAGTTAACGAAAAAAGAGTCGCATCACGCCTGTAATCCGCGAAGAGGTAGGCAGAAGTAGTATAACATTTTTTGCATACATTGTGCGTGTTATGAACTACGTGTCCCGGCAGTGTGGCGCCGAGTACGTACCGTGTAACCGTAGGTATATATCTGAAGGTACTCTGCGCCGGGGGTCGAGACCAGCTCTACTTCAAGTATCATCTCACCGCGCTCGAAGTTCGCGTAGTGGTTTTCTACACGATGATCTTAATCACGATGGGAACATTATTATCATTCACAAGAGCGATTGCGCAATATGTGTACTACCTGCCGTCATCCTCCACCCTGCCCGCGGGCGCGCCCGGCCGCCGGGCGCTGTTCAGCGGCCGTTATGAGAATTCGGGTTTCAAGTGGGTACTGTCGTTTGTCGGGGACCTGCGAATACATCTATGGTAACATATCGTTTCTAATACCCCTAGACACACGACGACCAGCTCGCAGTGGTAGCGCCAGCCTCGCTTGTATCTGCACCACATAACTGACATTACTCATTCTCTGCAGACACACTCCACATCTATTCTTTCTATGGGCCACATCTATGTGTTCGCAAAAGTACTTGTTTTTTTCTCTAAAGATTATTAATCGCAATGATGTTGAAGTTTATATATGTAACGTGGTGGCAACATCACGCTTGTAATCCCCGAAGAGGTAGGCATAGGAATGTAGTACACACCCACGTTTCACCAGATACGTTTACGGTGCCACTATGGAATAGGTGGTGAGCCAACTGCACTATCTGCAAAAATCCATACTTCGACACACTATTAAAAATTTCAACTACAAAATCGAAATTACAAAAATCCAATAGATCCAATAGACCGGATTCCGATCCTGGAATCGAACCCGGGACCTCTCGATTAGCAGATAAACCATTCGACCAACGAGACAGTCGAATGTGTAGGCAGCAGCGTAGGCGATGCGAGAAGCCTTGATCTTCGAGACCCGTTAGGGGAGGCCCGCGCGCCGCTGTGCACGTGGACAAGCTGATGATGGTGACGACGCCCTACTGCTTACATGTGTATGTAATAACAAAGACGTAACAGATTGGTACTGTCAGAGCGACGCGCACAGCGCGTAGTCGCGGCCGTGATCTTGACGAGTGCTGTTGTCGTGTTCACGTGGCCATTTTACATTGAAGGCCAGCGGCGTGCGGCTCCAGCGCGGTGAATCACTCGCGCCCAACCTTGTCCTTACAAAACTACACTACGTCCTCGATCATACAAAGTCTTAGTTATGGTAACTGCGGTCTGACAGGAGATTAAATAATATTTCTCGAAATATTATAAGACGGTGCCTTAATTTATGGCCCTCGCAGACACCTTTTCCTAGACAGCATGGAGTGTTATAGTCATTCCTTGCATCTCGACTAGATGTTTTAGAAATTATTTAGTGTTTTTGGACGAATTGCAAGCGCTGCTCCTGAGCATGAGATCCTGAATTCGACCCCGGGTCGGATTCTACTAGGTTTTCTAAGTTGTAATTCCTAACAGTAGCTCGGAGACTGGATTTATGTCCGTTGTAAGGCAATAGGCCAATTACATGATGGGACGCATAGCGTAACTAGTGAAACGGGGCAGTGTATTACAGTCCGCTGCCTAGCTCTTCGGGAAGATACAGGCGTGATTTTACATTTTATTTCATATAACATTAACGCTTCTTCACTAACTGTGTATTTCCACTAACAATTCTGACAATAACTAACCAAAAGCAGGCCGTTTGTATGAGTCCTATCATTCTGTCAGAATACTTGTAATAAGTTGAATAGCTTAAGGGCTGTCGGCCGTCACCGGCGCATATGAGGGGTGTAGTGTGGTGGTGGAGTGATAATGCAGCGTGCCAGGAGTGGACGTTGCGCGGTGGAGGCGCGCGGGGGCGCATGCGCCGTGCGTGGGGTGCGGCGCGGGGGGAGGGCGCTGCGCTGCGGCCGCCAGTTTCGACGCAGTAGTCGGGCGCGGCGCGCGCTCACTCCGCCGCTCGCACGCTCATATTACGTAAAGTACGTAGCCATGGCGGACACCGGGCCCTCCCTGTGCAGCGTCCTCGACCCGCGTAAGTCTCGGTGCCAGCTTCGCTTCGCCCGCTTCCCTCTTCCCTGTCGCGACTAATCCGCTAACGCGCCGCCTTCTATTGCAGATGCTTGGTTCGACCCGCAGAGGCTGCACCCCGAAGGTGAGTTAAGGCGGGCGGCGAGCAGAAATACGCTTAGGTGGGCTCGCAGCCGGGCCGCGTCGCTGCGGCCAGCGCCGAGTAGCGCGGTGTTGTGAGCTCGGGTCCACCGCCACTAGTGACAGTATAAACGAGCGATCGATCGTGGCGGGTCGCGGCATGCTGGCACACGCCACTGCCGCGCTCGGCCGCCGACGTCGCTACACTGGAACACGCCATCTAAATTGTGTCACCGGTATCATGCGCACATATTTTATGCCCCGATGACATAGATTTTCTTGACAGCTTCGCGTTTGAAAACAAACTAGCGCCAGTATTCGCTAGTGACGTGCTTATTTCAGTTATATTCCATAACAACGGAGGTAGGTTTCATGTCAAGTTTCATACATTGTAAAATTCGAACTGTTCACGGACTTCTCAGGTCTCAATAATCGCAATGATCGATTTAGGAAATGTTGCAGCACGCGTTACGGGTACATGTAAACATTTGTAATAAGCGAATACACCAAGTGATAAATAGCAAAGGTGACGAGCGGCCGCCACCGCGAGTGGCGGTCGCCGTCGCGAGCGGCGGCGTGCGGGCATTCCTTGCCAAGATGAAATTAGCATCGGCACAGGCGGCGCTGAGGGCTGCCGCTGCCGCTCGCCGCCCGCGGCTCTAAATCATCCTCGCGTCTATTGTTTTATTCCGGCAATTGATCCGGCGGCGGCCGAGCCGCAGCCGA